>JAHREE010000482.1:857563-874852 GCA_033628505.1 Tringa tobata
ATCTCTCATCACAAGTGGTACATTTACTGCTTACTGTTTCCTGTCACCATGTCCTGCCTGAAGTCACATTACATCCTCAGAAAATAGACAGATACTTGCTTAGGTTCACATTCCAATCAACTATTAGACAAAATCTCTCATCACAAGTGGTACATTTACTGCTTACTGTTTCCTGTCACCATGTCCTGCCTGAAGTCACATTACATCCTCAGAAAATAGACAGATACTTGCTTAGGTTCACATTCCAATCAACTATTAGACAAAAGGGTAATTTCAAAGCAATCCCAGTATAAAAAAGAATAATGATACTTTAATCTGTCTTTCCTTTTTTTTTTTTTATGTTAATCTCTTTAGGTTTTCTTGTTCTTTTAGAATAAAAATGTAATGAAGGTATACTCATATATGTGAATGGACTGGATATGCTAGTAGCTCTGCATGACAGTATCTCATTGCGCTTCAGAAATTCTTGAAAACTAAAATGGCCATATCTGGTGAAACCCCTACGTGATTAGACAGTAACCTCTCTCTCACAATAATAGTGAACACTAATGGAATGACAGTACTTACCGACAGCTTAATTGGCAAAACAGGATTTTGGAGCATAAGGCAAGTGCTTAACATCCAGGAAAAAATTAGGTGAACTGTTTCTAATAAACTAATATTATTTTCCATATGCTTAGGAATAGAGAGCAGGGTGGTTTTTTAAAAACCAAACAAAACAAAACTTTTCATTTTTTTATTTTTCCTCCAGCATTGAAGTATTGATCAAGGCAGTGCAAATCTTCTCAACTTTTCTTACAAATATTTTAATACTAAACAAGGTTAATTCAAGTTAAACACCTTAAAAAGAGGTCACATTTCAGTATTAAAGCTGAATCAGACTTGGCCTCTTTACTATAGTTATAATATTTCTTGTCACAGAAAAATTTACTTGATAAATCCATAGAATTCTCCTGCATTTAAATGTTTGGCAGTTTTCCAATTAATAACTTTTACTCCAATTTTTGCCCTAAGTTCCATATTAATTAAATTGAATGATACCACAATAAAAAGCAAGAGGAGTATGACTTCTGCATCGTAATAAATACAGAGTACAGGTGAATGAAGAATAGAGTTATGCCTTTGGTTAGTCTGGAGCATTAGGATATGTAGTATCGCTTCATGTATTCTGATAAAACAGTAGTTCTAACCAAATATAACACTGTTTTTGAAGAAGAGGCTGAACTACTATTAGCTTGCTAAAAACAACAGCAATTTTTCCTCTTAAGTTTTTTTTTTACCTTATAACCTTGTTTTCCTGGTTCACCAGACTCTCCTTTTGAACCTTTCTGTCCCTAAAACAAATGTAAAAACCAAAATAAATAAATACATAAATGGAGATTATTCTAAATTAAAATACTGGGTTTTGTGAAACTGACACAGACTCCTCAGAACAATCTTGCTGCAATCCCCATTTGCCACAGCTTCCTCACCTATCTAGATAATACCACTTATTAGGTATCGTGTTCAAGAAGATCTGCTCCTCTATCTAATAAGGCTGCATTTCTAGGCACGTATTTCTTCCCCATAACCATTTCCTCAGGACAACAGTATTCCTAGAAACCAGCCAAGAATACATAAAAAAAAAAAAAAATTTAGAGAAAAATAAGACTCCAAAAGTGTTCATTTCAATTTAGTGTGTTATAAGTCTCCCAGGAAGAGAGAAAGAAGAAAAATCCTAAGGATTTGGGGGAATATTTAGAGTTTCCGGAGTCAGACTGCAAACAGCCCAGAAAGTGAGTGGAGCAATCCTTCACGTATTCTAATCCTTTTAGGACCACACATAAATTTTACCCTGAAGATTACAGCAGCAGGAAGAGATTTCTACAACAAGAGGATATTTTGGCAGTCAGGAGTTGAAATAACTCTAAGCATCCACACTAATACAATGTATTTTTAAAATTAACAGTTAAATGCCCTTCTCTCAAGCCAGCAATTACCCTCCCTGGTGCTTCGGGACAGCATTGCTGTAAGGAATGCTTGAAAAAACAGATTCTCTTACCTTCATTCCCATTAAGCCAGCATGTCCTGGGCGGCCAGGTGGACAAGCATTGGGACACTGGAGAAGCACCCACATAATTAGTACCACATAGGTTGAATAAGGTTGCCTGAGATTATTTTAAATGTGGACAACTATCTTACCAGTGGGTCACCATCTTGCAGGCCAATTGTTCCCTAAATTAAATGAAATTAATCAAAGTCAGTAAAAAAGAAATAACAAGACCTGACTCATTAGACAAAACAGAAAATGCTACTATCTAAAGTGGGAATCAGAAGCAAAACCACCCAAAGCATGTCAAACATGAAAAGCACCTAAACTGTAGGATTTTTTTACAGGTGCCTGTAAAATCCTGTCCTCTGACTGAGATCAACTTTTCTGAAAAGCAAAATATTTCTTTTGGTTTTTAAGCTACCTGAAATGTATCTTCTATTAAAAATAAAGCAAATATATTCAAAGCCCATGAATTTCCAACAAAACCCAAGACAACTTCTGTAATAAGGATAACTTTTACTTTTCCAACTAACTACCATTCAGCAAAAGGTCAGATCTTCACAGAGAAAAAAAATCTTCCCACAACACAAGTACTGGTAGAGGAGTGAGATGTCTGGCAGTTAATGGAATTGCAATAAACTAGACATCAGTGTACAACGAGATGGACTCAGCGGGGGGAAGGGCATTCCTCATATTAAATCAAACACTTGATGGAAGTTAATGGGGGGCTTATGAGGCACAACAGGGAAAAACATGATTTCACAGCAGCAGCTGGATTCTTTAAAGCCCAGTAGGAGAGAGCACACTGTTTTAGACAAACACAGTGAAGTCTGAGTTTAAGGAATGAGCTGGTCTGCTTTTATACAGAAGGATTTTTAAAAAGCTGAGGGTATGTTTGCCTCCATGATGTCATCAACTGGAGTGGGATTGTGGCACTTCAGAAATCCAAAAAGGATAAAACTATTGAGGAATAGAAGCAGCTTACAACATTATTGAGAAGTCTTTTTTACTTGTTTCCTAAATACTCTTCTCCACTTTTCCATACACCTTATTTTACAATGCCTCTGCCAATTCTCTGGCAACTTGCATGAAAACGAGAAACATAACACAGATAAAGCATACGGATTTAGGGTCTGTCCAGCAAAGGAACAGTACAGCTTTTAAAAAGAGGTTAGTATGACACGTTTCCCAATGGTTTGCATTTCACAGCACCCAGCCTTCCATGTGCCCGACAAACACTCTGTTTTATCTCTCTGGGCAGGTAAATATCCGCAAGACAAAGGCATAACACACATCCCTCCTCCCAAGAGGCTCAAAGAGGATAACCATTCCCCTAGAGAGGCACAGAACTGTTAAAGCTTTCTTCTATCCCTTGGAAGTAGCAGGCCTGGTTGCAAGAAAGACATTAGAACTTAGCCCACCTGGTAGCACTCTGACTCATGAACCAAATATTTAATTTTTCTCCTCCTAGAGAAAAGTCTGCCTCTGCTGAAATACTACTGGTGAGGCCCAAAAAAGATTATATTTACAGTAAGACTAGAATGCACAGGGAAGTTTAATACCTGTAAAAGCTACAGTTTAATTGCAGAAATGGGAAGACATCATGACAGAAGTTGCACAGTTTGCATTTCAAACTATCTTTTATAACCATAAAGACTAGAAACTTCTTTCTAAATGAAATATCAAATGTTGATAGGATTAAATGAATTGTATTTCAGGCTTTGAACAGAAGCCTCTAGACATTATGAATTAATATATCCTGCTGAAATCCTAAAATTGGTATTCGATTCTAGGACTCAGCTGTAGGACTTGAGGAGTAGTTTTGTTCAAGCAGCAACAATATATAATTTGGGCATTAGCACATATTAAAGGCAATCACTTACCGGAGGACCTGGTAGCCCTGGCAGCCCTGGTGGCCCTCTTTTTCCTGGATCTCCCTAAAAAAAGATAATTTTCTTGATTCATGATAATAATGAAAACAACCAGTTACATATTCATATCAAACAACAACAGTGATAAATGCAGTAGCTACAGAACCTAAGCCCATGACACAGCTTCCACAGTAGAATGGGAAAACTGATTTTTTGGTAGAATGGGAGCCATGTTGTGGAATAGGAGTCACAAAAAATAAATAATTTTCAGGTGCTTTAGGAAGCTGAAATATCTGACCACAGGATTATCTGTGCGCTCCTCTATCTCCTAACTGCTAAGTTCTGAATTAAAAGAATCCTAGTAATCTGTAAAAAAACATACAGCAGAGAAAACCCCCTTTGCCAGAGCCCAAGATGAATTTACCAAGTTAGAAACTTCTGTTTGTGAAGTTTTGGTGCCCAGCGCTTTCAGAAGTAAAGACAACACAGAACCTCAGCAAATTATTTTTTCTGAATGCTTTCAATTAAAATAATTTTATTGTGAGAGTGACCGCCTTTTAACTTAATACTGTCATTTCAATATTATATTTGATATGTTATTAAATCAAAAATGAAATTAAAAGGATGAATAGAGAAAAATTATTCACTAATTTTCATAATGCATAAGCTATAGAGCCATATGTTTAAAAACACTGAAAAGGAGTATTTCTTTTCCACACAAGGTGTAATTACATTGTGGGACTCATTATCGCAGTGTGTTGTGGAGGCCCATGATATAAATGTATTCAAAAAGGGATTGACCACATTAATGGAGGATAAGCTCATATATAGCTTTTAAAAAAGGGAGAACAGATGCAATTTCTGATTCAGGCAGCCTCTGAACTGCCTACTGCCAGAATGTGGGACAGTATGACAGAAAAATATCATTTTACAAATGATGTATAATTCCAAGGTATCCATTATTGTCCTTGCTACAGACAACACAGTGAGCTAGGCGGATCATCTTCTGAAACAATCTGGCAGGTTTTAATATTCTTTTTTAAATTTGTGTATATGACCAAGTGCAATACACGGGGAGAGGTATGCATTAAAAAGGAGGCTTCACTGAACAAAACTGTAATGCTATTTCAGATTTCAAGTAACAAATTAACAAATGAAATCAAATTTCATGACCATGGTAAAAGATGAAGTCAAAATATGACAGTGTGCTGAAAATGCACGGTTTAGCAGTAAGGTCAGTAGGTGGAGTCACACTGAAAATGAGACTAAGAAGAAATACTGAATTGCCATGTTCACTGATATGCAAATGGAAAACTGAAATAGTATGTGGAGAAGTACCATAATGTATAGGTGAGAAGACAGGAGTAAAGCTAAAGTTCTGCATGTAATGTTCAAGTTTTACATTTCCTGTATTTCTGGCAGTTTTGCTTTTTTATTTCAGCTTTGCTTGAATAAAAGGAGGAGTATGGGACACTATATGAAACATTTAATTCTAACCTAATGGGTGGCCCTACTTTGTGACATTAGTTGTTCCTTATTTTTATAAGCTTCAGACACAATCTGTCCTCTACCAGTGATCACTGCAGAGGAAAAAAATCTATTTTCAAGTGCTGTTATAATCTAAATAGGGTTTAGATGGTACAGTAATTATTCTTTTTTTTTCTATAAGTACCTACTAGTAATTCAATAAATCTACATTTTCAGCAAACACAGTAGTACTCACAGGTGGACCAGCACGCCCTACTTCCCCAGGAAGTCCTGCTGCACCAGCTGGACCCTGTAATAACCAAGTTAAATAGTATTTTTAGACCATACAATACCTCTATAACAAGCATCAAAGGAGTGAGAACATGTAATTCTCTCAAAGAACAAACTTTCAGAGCCTTCAGACACCAGTATTCTTGCCCCGTATACCATAGAGCTAAGCAGCCTCAGCAGTAACTGAAGATACATATAGACATAGAACATAATAGACATATCTATACATAATAGACATAGAACATCAGGATTGAAACAGTCTCTTTTTTTTACTGAATTACTTTTCATGACAGTGTAACAGCTTTACTGAATATTTAAACAGATTCATGGAACAGTCTATTTATGAATATTAAAAATTATACTTACAGGTGGTCCAAGAAGCCCCTTGCCCTGTGAAATATGAAAAAAGGTCAGAAATGCGGGGAGGATTCCACACCTAGTCAAGCTGTTTGCCAAGAACAGAGTATTTGGGATAAAAAGGTACAAAAAATCTGATGTTTGATTCCACAAAATAATTTTGAAAACTTGTTTAACTAATGTTAAATGTCAATTTTGTTATTAGGTAATCAATATCAGGAGAAAAAATAAATTATTGATTAAGTTGCCTTGCAGTAGCATTTATTTACACATATTTACAAACACATATACTTCCACAAAGGAATGAAGACATTAAAGTCTTTGGATTTATCTGGTTATTAAGTACCATGAGAAACACACCTATGCTATAATAATTTCTGTCTAACAGTGCATTTAAATTGCTAATTAAAGAGATTTTATTTCCTTTTTGCCAGTGCTTCCTCGAGGTCTACATCCATTAAACTAGTGCTTTTTGGTAATCAAAAAGACCACCAAATTGCTCCTGTTTACATTTTCCATCAGTATTGCTCTGAATCATTTTAATGAGAAGTATCCAAGATACAAATATGTTTCTGCCTATTTGGACAATACACTCCCTCTAAGAAAATAGATTTCAGTCTTGCATAACTAAAGCAAATAGATAATTTTATAAAGAACAATATCAATGATGTGTATGAAACACTGGCATGTAAAATCACAAACATACTCAAATCTTCAGGAGATTTGATGTAATAAAGTGCCTGGGCTGAGTGGAGTTTAAAAGCCACAGGATATCATACCAGGACTGCATCTGCAAGGTTGTCTTTAGAAAACTTGTTATAACACAGGGAAAATTTAAAGCATTTATCAGAGTCATTCCATTTTAACCATTTAATACTTGGCAGAAAGTAAACTTTTTCATCTTGAATAATTCCTACATAATTCCTTTGCTATTACTTAATACTCCCTTGCTGCAATTCATTATACTATACATGCCTATATTTGACTATACAAATCCAACTTTTACTGCATCAGATATGTTATCTTAATATCATCTGCCTCTGAAAGAAGGAAACTTGCAGGTTCCCACTGAAGTATCCCCTTCATAATCCACCCCTAACAGCGGCAGGGAAAGTCAGTGATACGAGTCTAAAAGAAGCACCTACAGCTACTGTGTCCAGCCCACACACAGGCCTAGGAGAAGCCAGTCCCCCACTTTGCCCCTTCCGTTGCACCTCCTCACCCTCCCGATCAGGACTCCTAGAAGCAGGGGCTGTCCCCCAGCAATCCAAGCCTTCCCCTTCCCCAGCTACTCCATCCTTCTGGTCATGAACTCCCTGCAAGCAGACCAAGTTCCAGAGCCGAGAGCTCCAGGGCAATCAACCAGTAAGGACCTACACAGAGCAGTTAATGATCCCAACCAGCTGCCCATGTTCCTGCCTCTGCCTGTGTCCTAAAGAGGAAGCCTCTCCATGCAGCCTGGGACTGCAGCCTTCCCTCCCCAGATGCCTGCTGCCTGCTCTGAAGGTGCTGATCTGTTCCACAGAGCACAAGGAGTGCACGGGCATGGGCAATGCTTCAGAAACACTCACCCTGTAGATTGGGTAAGTAGCTCCACACCATCAACATGGACCTGTCGCCATCCACCACAAAGAGTCACACACCAGTACTTGCATGTGCACTCTGTGCTGGAAGCTGTGCTTTAGTAGACCTTAAAAAATTAATTTCTCTATCACTAAATACACTCAATCTTACCCATATGTCAGATCTGTAAAGCACTAGTAATATATCAGCTAATAAAAAAGTTAGAGGGGACTTAACTGAAGGAGAATGGACTGAAGAGTGCAAAAGAAGAGCGTGAAGAAGAGCTCTTCTCCTCAAGAAGAGCGTGGCCAGCAGGTCAAGAGAGGTCATCCTGTCCCTCTACTCTGCCCTGGTGAGACCCCCATCTGGAAAACTGTGTCCAGTTCTGGGCCCCCCAGTTGAAGAAGGACAGGGATCTGATCAATGCTTACAAATACTTAAAGGGAGGGTGCCAGGAGGATGGGGCTGGTCTTTTTTCAGTGGTGCCCAGGGACAGGACAAGAGGAAATGGGCACAAACTTGAGTATAAGAAGTTCCACCTAAACATGAGGAGGAACTTCTTTCCTGTGAGGGTGCCAGAGCACTGGAAGAGGCTGCCCAGAGAGGTGGTGGAGTCTCCTTCTCTGGAGACATTCCAAACCTGCCTGGACACGTTCCTGTGGGACCTGCTCTGGGTGGACCTGCTTTGGCAGGGGGGTTGGACTGGATGATCTCCAGAGGTCCCTTCCAACCCCACATCATTCTGTGATTCTATGAAAACTTGTACTGAATGTAGCAGCCGCAGGTGCCTTTATCAGGGCCAGACTAAAGACATCAGCATTTCTGGTGGTATATTACTTGAATTAATTTTGTAAATCTGTCATTTGAGAGACTATCCACAAAAGAGATGAGACACAGAGAATAAATTAAAACGAAATGATAAAGCAGAAAAAAAAAATGAAAAGGGAGAGCAAAAAAAGATAACTGAAGGATGCCAGGCTACATTCTGGGGAGGAAGGGGTGACAGAAGCAGAAAAGCAAATGCTGCATATACAACTTTAGATACTTAATATTCATTCTTTCAGTTACCCTGAAAGTGCTAACTTGGCCAACAAATTCCACTGGATGAGCTTAAAAAACAGTGATAATAATTCTAAACTAATTAACATTGTAGCCAAGGCTTCCGACTTTCTGTTTGCACTGAGCATTTTAACAACTTAAGCAAGGGTCTGTGAGAGAAATGAAGCCTTTGGATAACCATCCAGAGACTTGCAAAAGGCCACTGACTGAATTCAAAGCAGTGCATAATTGCACCTAACTACTCAAATAATCAAGTAACTAGTATGCAGACTCATAAGTGTGCTCATTATGTTGCTAGTAAAGTAAATCTTGTGGATTAAACCAAAGATTTGAAAAGGTTAAACAGCCCCATTACTTCACGTTTGTAGTAAGAGCTTCTCAAAAAGTCTCTGAATCTGAGAATTAGAATCATCACACTCCAGCACTACCACTTCTATCCTTTTTTGGGGTTCTGGGGTTTTGGGTTTTTTTTATTATTAGGTTTAAACTCTATGTTTAACCTCCCTAAAGGTGAGATGGCCGGTGTTGGTCATTTTGAGAAGCTTTCACTAACTGTTCTATTTCTTCAGCAGCTTAAATTCATTCATCTAAAGGAAAGCCTGTAGAAATGGAATTTCCCCAGGAGATTTATTTCGAGCATTAATCTTTCCATATGGATTCAGCATGTATGGGTTAACAACCACGGACCTACAAAATCAAACACTAGGCTTCTTACAAAAATGTGAGGTTTAAGGATTAATCTTAACCTTAATAATTACAAGGGTAATGACAGGAGGTGATTAAGTATATCCATCTTTACCTTTAAATAACTAAGAATTCTTATTTCGTCATTATAAATATTCCTGCAGATTCACCTTTGAATACAAGGTTCAGTTGTTTATTAAGCAGAGGCAGAACAATTACAAAGACAATTCCTATCAAGGTTCACTAAAGCGTTGTCACCTTTAAGACTGAAAGCCTGAGGACAAACGAAAAAAATCACTAACCCTTGAACAATGGTCCAAAATCTTATCAGATTTAATGCTTTTACAGTGTCAAAATACAGTCACAAAAGTCCTGTATCAGTTAAGTGCTACTCTGAATGGAATCAGCATTCTGCCTTGACAAATTGGTCCAGTTTGCTGCTTTTCCATAGTAACATCTCCACTTCTAAATTGAGATTAACCCTCTTCATGTATATTTTATATACCTACTTTTTCTGAAGGCTCTTAAATTATTCATTCTCACATTTGTCTGTTAATGGTGAGGTAAAATCATGTATATTTTCCCCAAGTCAGCTTTTATTTCAGTTGACAGGCTAAAATACTACAGTATTTTAACCTAGTATTTCAGTAATTCATTTTGAATTCCCCTTTTTTTCCTCTCCCTTAGTAGCTCTTTTCATATACACTTTTTCCCGTACCATCTGAGTAACATATCTGACAAGAGTTAAGCTATCTCTTGATTTCAGATACACATTTTACAATGCAAATGACCCAGAAATTATATTCCCATCTACTTGACTGCAAAAAATTAAAATAAAGGTCTCAAGCCCCTAACAGAAAAATGTAGGCCCTTCGGTCTACCTAGCAGCTACCTCAGTTCTGCTATTTTCTGTGACTAAATATAGTTCATATATTGAGTCTATAGATTGACCAGCCATTAGAAAAATATTATCTATTTTCCAGATTTTCAGGTAGGAAATAGCATCCATGAAAATTAAATGCAAATGTCCGCATAGAATGATTCACCTTAGGCTTGAACATGTCTAGAATGTAACATCTTGAAGAATAACATTAAATTTCCTCTCTGGCCAAGTATCAAAATTATAGTTTAATATAAATTTAATGGAAGTTAATGGGTCAGGGTCAAAAATACAAAGATTCAGTTGAAGATACAGAATTTCATATCAAGGTGTGTGATACCAGAATACAATGACTCTTCTGTTTAATTCCATTAATTTCTCCAAAAATAATCTAATTTTTAATTAAATTTTAATCATATGCAGCCCTATCATGCCGGCCATCTTGTTCCATTACTCATTTTCCTTGATATTTTTACTGGTTTCCTATATAATCTAAGTATCTACATGCCAACTATTGTTCACTTCTTCAACCCTGTAAAATTCCTAAAATTCACAATTATTTTCAGCACCCAAAGACAGATCTTAAATCCATCTACATGCTAACTGGAACAGTAATCTTTGCATGTTATTTCGCATCTTTTTTTTGTTTTCACGCAGGAACAGCACAAGTCCCATACGGCATTTACACTTCAGATATCCCATCTAAACACATGGCAAGGAGCTGAAACAGGAATAACTGTAGACTAATTTATGCAAATAACACATGGGCTCTCCTGCCTCTACAGCATTTTCACAAAGAGATGGAAAACAACCCTAGGCATCCAGAACTTGCAACCACATCACACGTACAAATCAAACATGTCCTTTCAGTAATATCTGCACACTTTGATATAAAGACAAAAAGGTTGCTTAACATACTACTTTCATATTTTATGCATTCTTTGAAACCTCAGAAATAGTTTCTGACTTTTCTTCTCTACCTTTAATTGGAAGAATCCTTCATATCAATACTGAAGGTCTAGAAAGCCTCTTCATATACTAAATGTATTACTTACCGGAAGTCCACGAGCACCTGGCAGTCCTGGTTCACCCTTTAAAGATAAAAATTGAGATTTTCAAGAGGTATTAGCATGAAGTTTTGTAAACATACTGGAAGATGTTCTCAACTTTTTGGAAGGTATCATTTAGTGGACATACTCTGCAAGTATTATTCACTTCATTAACCCTATGCTGCTTTCAATGAGACTTGGTAGAAAGGAAAAACTTTCTCAGTATTTAAAAGATACAGCCTCAGGCCTTTTTTCCCCAAAAAAAAACTAACTCAAATATGCTGGTTACTCTGATATATATTTCATTTGGCAGATTGCTGATGAAGTCAGGTTTCACTGTTCTGGTTCCCACTGCATATTACTACAACATAATTACAGTACAGTAAGCAAAAAGCTTCACCATTACTGAAGATGCTCAACCTTAATGTCATCAGTGCAACGCTACCATTCCTTACTGTGGGCTGGGGGAATGGAAATTGCTTTGTAATATGTGAAAAGGGCCCAATGGGTTTGTATTCCACAGATGTATAGATATTTTTATATTTTAAGAAATGCTGCAGCATGTCATTAATCCTGCTTCACACACAAAAAAAAAAAAAAACCAAACCCAAACCAAACCCAAACGTAATTTCATGCATAATTTTGTTCTTACCTTCTGTCCTTTTGGTCCTGTGACTCCACGAGAGCCATCAGGTCCTGTGAATCCCTTTGGAAGTAATGTATACATGTTAATGCAAAGGTTACGTTGTTTTCTTATTCAGACAAGCAAACATTCTGAAACATAGAATAATGAAGCTATTAAATAAGTTACTGCAGGAGAACTACAATTCAAATGCCTGTTTACACACACAGATAGAACTGCCCAAGATCAAAGTACTACCTTCTGATAACAAACACCAGTGTGATATGTGTCGTTCAAAAATTATTCAGTAAAATCACAATTAAACTAAGCACATGATCTCACGTGATCTTATATCCTCCCAATGGGAGATTGATGAATCTAGCTCATGGCTCAGGTTAAAAACAACAAAGGTCAGTATTTTCCATGTCAAATAAATCATTCATTGGCCAAAAAAAATAAATCAACAAAGCCTCCCGGCTGGATTTGAGGCTAGTCTTTGAACCATACTTGTCTATCTGGCTAAAATTAAAAAGCAATCATTATATTATAACTATGAATACATTTGGAGTTCTTCTGTTTTCTTTTGTTTCCAAAATTTTAACTAGCTTATATGGCTTAGAAAATTCCAGATATCCATAAGAAAAGCCTTGCTTTTCCATTTCTCCAATACTTTTCTTTTCTGGTACACTTCCAGCAACTCAGTGTTCACCCAAAGGGATGTTTTCTCTGACAATTTGCTTTCAAAAGCTTACATGATCATTACAGGCAATTACTGCACAGTATCTTCACTCAGTCTATTAAACCTGATACTGAAATAGTCTGTGAAAGAAAAACAAGATTTAAAAAGTCAGAACTGCCTCACCAATTAAACATGGAAGAAGGTATTATAAATCTAAAACCCCAATTAAAAGTTGAATGCACAGTGGAAGGACAATAAGGTCCCATGTTTTGTCTTCAAATGAGAATAAAAAAGGTTTTCCATCTGAGAATGCAGTAGTCTGTAATTGAGAATTACAGTGTCACTCATTCACTAATATGAGGGAACATGCAAGTGCAAACAAATGTCAAAAGCTGAGCTGAGTTTAAAACATTCTGTTTGGCCTGATTGTGTTATCATGAATTCTGGCAAGGACACAAAACCATGCCCTAAGTGAAAATTAGAAAAGGCAATGATTTTTAAAGATCTGCTTATGGGTCTTTAACATGTACAAATGGGTTTTGGTCCTGTATTGTTTTCAGGAGAAAATGAAGTGGCATGAGATGCCACTCACAACAAGCCTACTTCCTCTTACAGATTTGAAATCTGTACAGTTTAACTAAAGACTTTTTCAGCTCCATACCAACTAAGTCTCTTTTCAAAAGCACATTAAAAATTAACCTCTAGCACCTTTGGAATCTTCAATAAATATTAGGATTTTTCATTTCTAAAATTTGCAAAATTCTCTAATATATGGGTTTATTTTTTATGTTTTAAACTACAAAAAGTATTCTACGTAAATTAAACATAAGCTTGCCTACCTGCTGGCATAAGATCTAAGTACTAATGCAACTGTCTTGCTTCACAGCAAGAAATGTTGTCAAACACTGTTCTTGAGAGAAATATGAAGAGTTTTCTAAAAATGTACGAAGGTGTTTTTATTGCCAGTGATTTATTCAAGAGATACAACCTAACAGGCCATGAACACTAGATGATGTTGAAACTTTATTCTTCTATATTATTTTCCACAGAGAAAGGAAGATACATCTGCAGGTACAGGCTCTGCAGTGGCTGAAGTCTGGGAGGTTGTTGGGGTTCTTTTAGAGTCATAGAATAGTTTGGATCGTAAGGAATCTTTAGAGGCCATCTAGTCCAACCTCCCCTGCAATGAGCAGGGACATCTTCAACTAGATCAGGTTGCTCAGAGCCTGTCCAATCTGACCTGCATTTCCAGGGATGGAGCATCTACCACCTCTCTGGGCAACCTGTTCCAGTGTTTCACCACCCTCATTGTAAAAAAATTCTCCTTATATCTAGTCTAAATCTTCCTTTTTTAAGTTTAAAGCCATTACCCCTTATGCTATTGCAAAAGGCCCTGCTAAAGTCTGTACACCCCCTTTAGGTACTGCAAGGCTGCTATAAGTTTTCCCCAGAGCCTTCTCTTCTCCAGGCTGAAGAACCCCAGCTCTCTCAGCCTGTCCTTATGAGGAGAGGTGCTCCAGGTCTTTGATCACTTTTGTGCTCTTCTCCAGACTTGCTCCAACAGGTCAATGTCCTTCCTCTGCTGAGGGCTCCAGAGCTGGGCTCAGCAATAACTATGTTTTTAATAACACTTCAGTGTAATGCCAGGCCTGTGGGGCTGATCTGATCTCTTTTCTCTTCCTATTTTCTCTGTTTTAGGAAATAAGACACAAAATTACTAAACACAATCCCACCACACACCCACTTTGGGCAGGAAACACCCCCTGCCAGCCACCTCACGACCCCCTCCCTGTGCCTCGGCCACCACAGACCCTCCCGCCCAGGTCTGTGCTCTTGGCTTTCCTGCACTTCAGGGCTTCCTGAGGCTGCTTCCAGAGGACACTGCCCTCTCCAGAGCAGGGGGGGCAGCATCAGACAGCCCTTGCTCTTTTCTTCAGCTGGCACCAAAAGAGCATCTTCCAGCTTGGAGAAAACTGCCGCTCCCCCATGTGGGCCACTGGCACTCACTGGCAGCTGCAAGGAAGCCAGAGACCTCAAAACGAGGTTATGCTTCTCCAGAAATAGACTAAAACCAAGTGTTTTTCCTAAAAAAAAAAAAAAAAAAAGAGAGGAAATTCCAGAAAATCAAGAAATCGAGTGTGTACTCACATCAGCTCCTGGCTCTCCAGGCAGGCCGGGGGATCCTGGTTTGCCTGCATCCCCATCTGGACCCTTCAAGATTCAAATGGACAGTTAAGCATGTTTCAGAGAGGGAAGGAGAAACAAAACTCAAAACCTCTTCTCTCAAAGGGGCAAATGCAAAGTAGCTGAATCACTTACCGGTGGACCAGGGGGGCCATTTGGACCTCTCTCCCCCTAACAAGATATGAAAAGGATGGTATTAGTCAGAGCTACAGCGACCTTTTATGGTCTCTTCTGAAAAACACTGATTTGCAGATTATCAGGAGTAATCCCAAACTGATTCTTATTGTCGGAAATTAATATTAAACCCAAATGATCTCTATTATAGGCAGAAATAATCACAGAAATTTCTGACAAGAACTGGGGGAAAATACATCGTCACTCCTATATCAGGAATAACACCACAAATCCTTGTCATGCTTAACTATGACTGAAACTACGTAATCCCTTTTGAGATTAGAATTATAAATCCCCTCCACCCCATTACAGGGAAATAATCATAGCATATAATGCTGATTACATAAAATAATCTTGTATTTTCCATAACAGAGATAATCTGAAAGGCTACCTTCTCCCCCCACCCCAGCCTGCTACAGAATACAAGACCTATCAATTCCTATGTGGATCTGCAGCAAAATTCAAACTCCTCCAGGTCAAATACTGACAGTGAGGACAACGCAAGTACACCTTGAAGTATTTTCTGTTCCCTAGGCAGGGCATGGGAAACACTTACATCTATGCCATCAATACCAGGAACTCCTGGTGGCCCTGGCGGACCCGGGGGGCCTGGTGGACCAGGGAGACCTCTCTGACAAAGAAAAAAATAAAAATAAAAGGAGCAATTAGATACTGGCAGACCTCCCAGGACCTGTTGGGGGTACCAGCACAAGGAGGGATAGGCGGGGGAGGCGGCAGGATCTGAACAGCAAATGGCAATGACAGGGTGGCAGAAATTTTGAGTGATCTTTGCAAACCAGGCACTGAAATGTACTAAGGTATTATAATTACTCATTCAGCCAACACAAAGGAGACAGTCTTCCTAAGAAGAAAATTTAAAACAACCCTTTCCCTGCTTCACTGCCAGGCCCGGCGGTTTCCCCTCTCTCCTCAGGATTGCATTAGCATCTACAGAGGCACATTCTCAAAGCAGCAGGGTCCCCTGGGGGAGGCGGGAGGCGCCACCAGCCTGTGGAAACGGAGAGAAGGGCTTTTACAGCTCTCGGTCCCTATAATGGGGGGCTCTGTTCTCCTCGAAGCGAGCCCCGGCCATGGCCCCACAATGGTGCTTTGTGAGCAGGAGGCTGGCCCGGCGCCCTCCTGGGGCCCTGAGCTTGGCCCTTGCTCCCCACCGCACGGCTGCTTCGGACACCTTTCCCCCTCACACCGGTCTTCACAGTCCCAATCCACCCAGCGTTAGTTGGAGATGGAGCTCAAGCCCCACCATCTCACCGGGCGCCTCCTTAATGCCCACTAGGTAGCACCACAGAATGGTCTGGGTTGGACGGGGCCTTTAGGACCATGGAGTCCAACCATTAACCTAGCACTGCCAAGTCCACCGCTAACCCCTGTCCCTAAGCACCACGTCTGCCCGTCTTTTAAATACTGCTCACAGCTGTGAGCAGCCTGTTCCAATGTTTGATGACCCTTTCTGTGAGGAAATTTTTCCTAATACCCAACCTAAACCTTGCCTGGCACAACCTGAGGCCGTCTCCGCCCGTCCCACCTACGGGCACACGCACACGGCCATCAGCCCGCCCTTGCCAGGACCGCATCGCGGGCGGGCGCAGCCGCTGCGGGGAGGAACGGGCCGGAGCGGGGGCGAAGGGCCGGAGCCCCTCCGGCGGGTCGGTGCCGGGGCGAAGGGCCGGAGCCCCTCCGGCGGGTCGGAGCGGGGGCGAAGGGCCGGAGCCCCTCCGGCGGGTCGGTGCCGGGGCGAAGGGCCGGAGCCCCTCCGGCGGGTCGGTGCCGGGGCGAAGGGCCGGAGCCCCTCCGGCGGGTCGGTGCCGGGGCAGGGCAGAGCGCGGCCTGCAGTCCCTCCTCACCCGCCCCCTTTCCCTGGGCACGGAGAGCCGCCACCCCTTCCCTCACACTTACCTCGATTACCGTCTGGCTGATCTGCAAAGGAGAAAAACAGAGTCAAAACTCGGAATGAACTTACTTGAGCCAGGCAGAGGCAAACAACCTGCAGGAAAAGCCCCGGCAGCCGGAGGCCCCGCAGAGCCGGGGCCATGGCGATGGGGGACCGGCCTGCGGCGGCTGGGGCGGGCGGCGGCCGAAAGGTGGGCCCGGCCGGTGCAGCCCCTCAAGGCGGCGGGCGAACGCCTCGGGGGAGGGTCGCGGGGACTGGAGGCAGGCTGGAGGCTGGGAAGGGGAGGACTGAGTGCCAGAAAGGCAGCGCCTTAACCCTTTGCCCTGCCGCTGTTCCCGTGGGCGCCCACCCCCACCTTCCCACCGCCCCCGCAGCGGGTTCCCCGCCGTCGGGCTCCCCGCTGAGGCGGCGGCCGCCAAAACCCCTCGGCGAGGCAGAGCCGTCGGACGGCTGCCACCCGAGCAC
>JAHREE010000482.1:875134-888593 GCA_033628505.1 Tringa tobata
CCGGCGTCTGGGGCCGGAGATGGAGAGTGAGAATGAGCGTCCCGCGGGCGGGGCAGGGGCAGGGGCTCACCCGGGCCGGCAGCTCCCCGCAGCCTTCGCGCTGGGGCCGGAGCGGGTCGCAGTGAATCACCATCCACTGGATCTCGAACTGGGGAAGGAGACAAAAATCTCGTTAATGCAGGTCGGGGGGGTTCAGGCTGGTGCGGCAGAGGGAGGGCGGCGCGGTTTGGAGGGCAGGTATCCAGGGCCAGCAGCCGGGGCTGCGGCAGAGAGCTCATCCCGCAGCACGGCTTCCCCCCGGGCTCCCCCGCACCCGGCTGGGTGATACACATCTGGGACATTGCACGTCTCCTTCAGCTGCTTGGAACATTGGTGTTTGGCACTGGAAACCAACACAGGATTAAGGCAAACCTCCTCTCAGAAGCTGCAGCTGAAACTCACTTGGTGTGCTACACTGATTAAGAAATATACCCTCTGCCGAAAATTAGTGAATAGGTCAAACATACAGCTTCAGAGGTACATCCATTGATATATAATGCATCACGTGGAATTTTAAGTACCAGAAGCATGTTAAATCATGCGTATTTATTGTACGTAGGATTTAAAGTCTTGGGTTGTTTTCCCTTCCCATCACACGTAGCTTGGTTTGTGAACCACTAATGAGTGGTTTCTCCAGAGATTTCTCAGTTTGATGATAAAATTCAGAGGCTGCTATTCCTTTCTTTTCATTATAGATGGCTGAGGAGCTAGAGGGGGGAAGAAAGTTTTGGGTTTTTTTTTTCTTATTACAACATACAGCCCTGGTATTGAAAAGACTCTGACCTCATTTTTCTGAGAAGCTGAAAACAGAAGTGAGTGTCAGGGGGCTTTCACTTCTTATTTCTTTGCTTCTCTGAGTCTTTCTTCTTATTCTCTTGAGGTAAAGTGACTCGCCACCGTGCCTCACACTACATAATGTCTCGGTGCTGCCTGGCCGCCTTCTGTGCTCCGTCTGGGATATCTCATTGCTCTCTGCAGTCCCAACCCATAACTGATGTGAAAGGCAGTCATTCTGAGATGCTTTCCCCTCCTGCCACCAGCCTTAAATTGCCTTACTTGCATACCAACTACTAGAGCTAATAAATGCTTGGAGTCTGAAGTGTCCAGAGTGCTGAGATGGAGCACAGGAGGCAGTACCTTCCTTTCTTTTACCTCTTATCTGACATGACTGTCTCTGAGTCAATTCTCTGCCTCCTTTATCCAGTTCTCATTTTAAAACCTCTCCCAGACCTTAATAATAGACAACTGAATGTCATAATATACATATAAAAGAACTGAATGTATCCTGTAATGTAATACTACAAGGCAGCAATACAATAATAAAAATGAGACTATCCGGAATCTGAAGATGAGGATTCATAAAAAGGCATAAAAATAGGATCCAATGATACCTATATCATAATCTGTTTCTTACTGTACATCTAGATTCTAAGTTCTGAGTGTCTACATTATTTACTTCTGAAATTCCCTTGCAGAGGGAAAGAGGTCAATAACCGGCTCTAAAGCATTTTATAATCTATTTCTGATTTAAATAATAGTTTATTTCTGATTTAAATTAAAATAGATATGGTTTTAAGTGACAGAATTTCTACTTTTTCAGTTTTACTGTTTAATATAAAATTAAAAATATATTAAAATTGAAAAGTCATTCAGTAGTTAGGAAATACCATAGTTAAGGTTGCCTGTACAAGTGTAATCTGTATGTAATCTGAAATTGTGTGATTCCATATTTCTTTCCTCAGAACACTTCCCTCATTCACAAGACTGAATGAGCGAGGCCATGGAAATAGTTCCCGTACTGCAGAAACTGTAAGTTTGGAAGTAAATGAGGCAAAAGGTGGTAAAAAAAAAGATGGCATTGTGGAAAAGGCAGGCAGATGCCACTGAATGAGCCTGCTTTTGCATCACAATTCTTACATAGTGCTGAGAAGCTGTTTAAGTCAAAATAGCTACTTTAGAAAGCATTCTGCATGGGGCAGGAGGAGGAAACTGGATGCCTAAAATTAAGTATCTGGGTACAGGTTATGCAAAAGGGCCGATCAGTAACAACTGTAACTGGAATTAATGGTCTTGAGCTGTGCTTTCAACTTTAGACATGGTACAAAATCTGTAAACACTGAAAAAATTACTTTTAAGACTTACTACCAGCAGCCAAAATCTGCATCAGCACATTCGGGGGTTTTTATGTAGATAATCATTGCCTCTTTTTTGTCTTTTTGTGTGTATGTGGCTGTTTTTTTGGCTTTCTAAGGTGAGAAAAATTTTAGGTGATAAAACATCTTTTAAGTTTGTTTTGTTGAAGGTGGGATTTGAGTTTTGAGTATTCAGCAAGGGCTGGTATTAAACACACAAAAGACATCTGAATAAATTAGGCAGGCATCCTATGCAGAAAAAACACCTAGCTTTATTTACAAAACACTGTACCATAATGTGAATGTAAAAGGAGTTGAAATAATTTGAACATCAGTTTTCATTTAACATTTCT
Organism: Tringa tobata; assembly: GCA_033628505.1. Lineage (NCBI taxonomy): Eukaryota > Metazoa > Chordata > Aves > Charadriiformes > Scolopacidae > Tringa > Tringa tobata. The sequence goes on from JAHREE010000482.1 coordinate 877,659, forward strand.
TAGTTCCCAGTTGTTTAGTCAGGCAGCATTATTTTTTTAAAAAATAAACTGTGATTTCTCTGTAAATTTCTTGATTAGAGCTTTTGTTACTGTTCTGAGGCTATGTAAAGTAAAAATTGAGATGAAGCCTGTCTGACTTTTTAAAATGAAAAATAAAACTCTTTTGTTGGCAAGATAGTAAAAGGTGTTACTGACCTCCCACTGATTTAGGAGACATGAGAGAAGGGCAAACATGTCCTAGCCTTGCTGTCAAGATACTTTTTCACAATGATCTTGTTGATTTTGTGAAGCTGATTTAAAGGACGACACTATTTGGAAGATGTCTCATGTAGATGTTCTATTGATACCAATACAAAGTGTTACTAAGGATGCAGTACAGGCACAAAGTTCTCAGAAATTAACCTCAGATAAATCAGGGGTAATCATAAATAAAAGTTATTAAAATGTAAACTTTTAAGACTTATAGGTGTTTAAGACCTGTAGGACAACATTTCTGACATCTGTTTACCAGGATTCCTACAGGATTTCCGTTCCATCTTAATTTCTCAGTCAGCACAGATAGAATTGAACTAGCTGTGTCTCTCTGTTCTCTGTCTCCATGTGCCCCACGGGGTCTTGCTGCCCTGGGGATGACTCAAGGGAATGCATCCCTTCAGGGGAAGCCCAGTTCAGGTAAGCAACTTTCAGGTGAAGGTTTTCTGCAATTTTTTATCAATGATACCTGTGTGTTCTAAGGGAAGTCTGCTATCAGCTGTTTGTACAATTGTTAAGTGATCAAGAATAAGCTACACATATTTAGACATATCTAACTCTAGAGCTGTTTTAAACATGTTTTATCCATTTTCCTGCGTCTCCTTAATGGGTTTCTAGAGCTTTTCTTCCGTCTTTTTTTAAAGCCTTGAGCAGTACAGTAAATCCTGGTGTTACTTGACTTCCCATAGCAAAGGCTCAGCCTTCTGAATGTGAGATTTCACGGGGGAAAAAGCACTGAGACATGACTTTTTACAATACACAGACACAATCTGTTCTATGGTGTAAATTAATACCTGTTCAGGAAGTACTGATAAGTGGCTTTCTCTTAGTCATGTACCTGCCCTGAAATAGTTAGCAGCATTAAATGTCAGTCAAATAATGACCAAGGAGCACTTCTAGAAAAGTGTTTAGTGTCTATTATGAAAAAATTAGGGTAATGCCTCTGAAATCACAGAAACTAAGATAATTTATATCATCTCACAGCAGTTAATCTTTGTGCAGTAAGAAATTAATAGCCTTACTTTCTATAACAAACACGTGGTTTAGGAAATAAGTTCCTTTTCAGTTTTGAAATGATATGTCTTTTATTGCTTAGAGTTTATAGTGGATTATTTTAATTACTTTTAGATAAAAAGAGCTATTTTCTTTTTTATCTAAAAAAAAAAGATAAAATGCAGCTGTAAACCTGTATAAAAATTTGTCCTCCATAAAACATTCCAGAAATCCTGGAATAAATCTTTGTAAAGATATCAAAGTTTCTAATGGAACTCTATTAGTCTCCTAGGTAATCATAGTAACAACAAGCAATAAAGAATCTTTTTTAAAATGGCATGTATTACAGTGCATGTTGATCTATTCTGCAAGATAAATAGAGCACTTGCAGAATACTGCAAAAGAGAAGAATAGGAAACACATAATTTATGTCCCTTAAAAATTATACCACTGGAAGTAATATACTTTAACAATGTCTGCAAATAAATGGGAAATTGTGCCTTGGACATGTTAAATAACCAAGACTGTTGAGGTGTTTAAGCTGAGTATATTCAAGCAAGTTATCCCTGAACATAGATTTATGTACTTGATTAAGAGAAACTAAATGCTAAAGGCTAAACCAGAAAGTTATGCAACATAAACAGACATTTTAAAATTGCTAGTTCATCAGATTGTGTAATTTCTTTATCATAATTTCAGTGAATATGGTCTTCCTAAATCTACGTTTTTATAATATTAGGTTGGACCACTACTATTGACTACTTTAATTCTAGCCAAAGGGCAGCCAGAGCATCAACAGAGAAGGGGGAGAAGTCTGAGTTCTTGCCAAGGTGACAAGGTGCCTAGTTTATAGGTTGCCATTTCTAATCATTACTTCAAGAGGCAACAGGAACCTCCCCTTTTTAAAGGCATGACTCTGTCTCTAACTGGAGTGTATGGTTGACTGTAGCACTGTACACTAGCTGCTGTAAGACTATTACATTACTACTTGTAGCTCTCTGCGTATTTAACCTAACTATCTTTCCAAAGAGCAATACAATATTGGGGTAGAGATTTTTTCCTCTTTCCAAAGAGGAATACAATATTGGATGGTAGTAACATCCAAAGAATATGTAATGTTTTCATCATCCCATCCATTCATTCATTCACCAGAATCCTTCGGACTACTTAGCAAAGCTAAGATACATATGCAGCTAATTGCTACATTATCAGCAGCAGCTGATCGCTTTCAAATGACATTTTCAAAGACTAACCTTTTCTTTCAACAGAACGAATATAACTTTTCAACTATTGATATTTCGTAATCCATATCTGTAGCAACGTATTAGACAGCCACTTTCAGGCACCAGGGCAGCTTTCTGTCATCATTTTTCAGGTAAAACCAATTTCTGTCCAGTGCAATACAGTAACCTATACGTACAGAAGTAATGAAGCATGAGATGCTTTTTTTTGTTGCAATGTTTCCCCTCACAAGTTTACACTATGCTGGTTATCCTGTGGCCACATTTTTTGCCATGAAATATAGTGAAAAGATTATATCTCACTTCACTGTTTTTGTTTCAAAGTTGATGCAAAACTTCAATGTAGGGGTCAAAAACGGTTACAATATATTGTGTCCAATTATCTTTTGCCATTCAACTCATTTTGAAATGAGTACCCTATATATATATAGGGTATATATATATATCTGTGTGTGTGTATTGTACCATTTATATATTCCTAACAGTTGTAAAGAGGATCCTTGGAAAAGGAACAGAATAATGTAAGGAAATTTCCAATGTTTTCTGCAGTTTTTTCAATTGTGTTTTCAAACTGTTTCCTTTTAATCTATAATGTGAATTCGGAAATAGCCTTCCCAGAGTCTTAAATGTCATTTAGTGCCACCGTGGGACAATATTGTTACATTATTCAGCATAAAGTGCAGTATAACTCCTTAGTTGAAAACACACTGGCTGGGAAAACAGTTTCATGGATGTCTGACAGGCAAAAGGCAGATCTGACAGCTACAATTGTTTTTCTGTCAGAAATTACAGGTAAGTCACTTTGTACGTATTTTATATTAATCACTCATCCCAGAAATTAAGATAAATAATAAAATCCCTGAGGTTTTTCATATTCGGTTTTCTTTGTTGAAGGGGCACAAAAGCATTCAGTATTTACCCTGTGTCACCCCCAATGTTATTTTCTCTGTCAAAACAACTCTTCTTGCAGTGCAGTAGCATGAGGAGGGTATTTTCAGCATTAAATCCCCTAACAGGGTATAGAATAAGCTTTTCACTGACTGCTCTGGCTACCCAGAAGGAACATTTCACAGTGAGTTCAGGTGTCTACCGCAATACACAGGGGAAGTTACGTATCTCTCAGAGGGATTCACGGCAGCCATGGTATGGGGTGGGATGGCCTGAGCTCGCCAGGAGAAGGTATTGTGGAAATGAGTGGGCTTTATGGCTCAGCTCTGCTGGGCCCTTCGCTTGGGTTGGATTCAGTCTCTGATGCTGCACTTATCCCTCCTTGGATTCATAAACAAAAACCTGCTTTATGAGTTCACTGTCTACTCCAGATCAGACTTTTTCAAAGAACTCAAGCTAATTCAAGAGGAAAAGTGACTGTTAACGTGTTCATGTCAGGTAGCACGAGATTAGAACAGTCTCCTTAGGTATAAGATACTCTGATTTAGCACTGAGATTTAAACATGGGGCTCTTTTTTCCTTGTGAACACCAGAGTAGATCAAAAAGGACCTCTGTCAATCTCCCTTACAAGAGATATTTCCTTTGTATTAATGATTTAAAATATCTCTAAGTGATGGTCAGTGCATGCGTGTGAGACAGGGGTCCCAGCTCTTGCTCAACGAATGTTTTGCTCTCTCTGGTGGCAGGTGCAGCCCACAAATCCATGTCCTGAGGACTTCCTTTTAGATTAAGCTCCCATGTGAGATAAGCAGAGGAACACCCAACTGATACATCCAGACAGAGCAGAATCCAGTAACAGAAGTGTGGATGTCTGAGAAATTTCAATTGGACATAATCTGGGTCATCTCTTATCTTACACCATGTATATATATATGTGCAAAATTTAAAAAGCAAAGCTAGTACTTACCTGCCAAGGATTTGGTATTTTCTGTCATTTCTGTTTGCAGAAAACATTTGAAGATGCATTCCACAAAAATAATTCTAAGTGTGAAGATCCTATAAAACACTTTTTGCAGTAATAAATATTTTGGAACTTACCGGAACTGAAATTTCAGGATTATTTTTCAGTTTTCCAAGCACAGCAAAACCATCAACGCTGATTTTCCCTTTTGGTTTTATGTTTAAGGATTCTATTTTAATACAGTCAATAAAAAGTGTGACACTGTTTGCTTCCACACTTATCATAAGCTTGTGCCATTGGGAGTCAAACAAGAAAGGCAAATGCAAAAATGATGCAGTTTGGAGACTTCCATCCACTCCTTTATAAGAAAACTCCACAGTTTTCATTTGACCATTAAGATTCACTCCAACTTGTTCTTTCCCTGAAGAATCCTGAATCTGCCAAATAGTCCAGTATTTCTGAAGCGTGGCCCCAGTCATCCGAAAAGTAGTTAGAAAGGAATATTCGTCGGGCAATCCGTTGGAATATATGGCACTGTGTAGGATCAAAATACAGTACATTTGTTGTGTATTTGTTCTGAAAAGCTCTACATACCACCACATGGTAAAGAGAAGCAGTTACTCAATGGAAACGCATCTCAACCATGCTTTTATCAGTGCTCTTCTGCATGCAGAGTCCCAAAATGGGATATCCTTTTGAGTCATTGCTGTTGCTAATGGCAAAAGGAACTGCTTCACAAATGTGGCTTTTTCCAACATTGTACCACACTTATGAGAGCCCTTTCTCAGTGTAATGGTTGGAGCAACAACAGTCTCCTACTTCACATTTAGAAAGTATAACCTACAGCTATGCTGTTTCCTACTCTTAGACTTACAAAACCAGTCAACATAGTGTGAGTTTATAATTGGTCAGGTAGATAGTCAGTGCAGATCTTATTTGGCTTTGAAAATGTAATAATGTCTTTTGCAAATGCAGTTTCTTGTTCAGCCTGAAAATGACCGGTTTGTTAATGTATTAGCTATTATTTCAGCAGAAATCATTCAACAAATCATTCATAGACAAATATATGCATAGTAAGAATCCACACTAAACATTTATTATGTCCTGCAACATTCAACAACAAGACTATAAGTAGCAGGGAACGTATTTGCCATATATAAAATGTTTCATTCTTTTGTAATTCCTATAATGTGAGATTTGGAAACCCAAACAAGTACTACTGGCTGTGTTGCTGTGCAAAACATTTTTTATATCAAGTATGTCATATGCCTTTTATATCAAGTATGTCATATGCCTTTTCATATTCTATGAGTTGTTAAATTGTAGTGTCATGGTCCAGTTGACACCAACACATTATTTGCCATCTATCCACATTTAAGAATAGGTTGTATTTGAATAAATTTATTAAGTATGGCTACTTTGTCACTAGCTTTCATTAGAATAACTTCTCAGACAAGGAGGCATTTTGAACAAAGATTGTTTATGAGTGGCAGATCAATCCTATCAGCACAAATTTAGCCATCATTAGTGAATCCCATGCCTTAGGCTAAGGGGGGGGGAGGGGGGGAATGGAATAAATTAATTCTTATTCTGTATGCTTGATAACTACTGGTTAAGGAAAAGAGTACTTCTAGATAAAGCCTCCACAATTTGTAGGTTGATGTTGAAGTGTCCGAGGCTGTAGTGCAATCACATTCCAGCAGGCGACGGCACAGCCTCAGCAAGATTCCAGTAAGGACAGGGAAAGGCTGGCAGCAGCAGCCGCAGCTTCGTCTTATTAATAAACTACCCAGACTGCTGCTTTTTCTCATTTTTTCCCCACAAGCCTTTACATACACCTGAAAGTTGGCGTATGAGGAAGAGAAACGCTTAGCTGGAAGAGTATTTCATTATATGAGGTGTGGAGACACAAAGGTGGGACAGGAGGTTCCTTTCCATTGTCTTTAAAATGCCATTTGCTATGACTTGTGTCTCTGTTGAGTGCAGGTGCAGTAGTCTGCCCCATCTGGCTTTATCTGATAAGATTTTATCTAACTGTTGTGTTTATTGTTTTGTTTCAGTTTGTATCTTGTCATCTGAAATGCAAATGTCAATGCATGGACACTGTACCTCTCCTCCTGTTCTCAGTCCACTGTATGCTACTGTCCCCTGTCCTTTTTTGTAGGTTTCTAGCTTCCACGATATATTTATATATTATTTCCTGCTCCAGGAACACACTCCTCTCCCTGTCCAGACACATTAGACACTTGGTAAGCTCATGATCCAATTCAGGGTCTTTTATAGCCCTCTGTGTTCCTCTTCCTCCATAATAACTCTTAAACGAGTATTTCTATGTCCTCCGCTGCTAAAACCTTAGCTCCTCTGAGTCATTTATCTCTTCATTTGCTGAATCCCACTGTTTGTTCTTCTACAACAGCTGGTTTTACTACAACCCTGTTGGAGGAGGCACTGTTAAGTAATCTCTTCACTAGCCTCCAGGTGACATCCCACTTTATCAAGTTCAGTAACTCCAGGGAATCTGATACGCTGAGCTCTGCAGCTGAAGAAGGCATTGCTGATCCCACAACCTCTGAGGAGAGGTATTCATTCTTTCTCTGCGCTGATAAATTTCACTGCCATGGCAATACTGGTTAAAATGTCACACACATTCTCACCCCACCTCATCTGACATAACTATACTGGGAAAAAACCCCAAGCAAATAAACAAAAATACTAGTAAGTAAACATAGTTACACTTTTCAATTAGAAAATTGTCTATACCAGATTGGCAACAGGATTCTCTGCACCATATTAAGCTATAGCGTTAATCCTTTACAAGCCATCATATGGGTCCTCCTTTTTTTTAGAAAATTAAATGGAAAAGAAATATGTTAACTTTTTCAAGTGATATACAGAGAAGAGAAGCTGCGTAAGAGCTTCTGATGTTATTAAGAGAAAAATAAATTATAAGAAACACAGACAGTAAAGAAAAAAAGTCAGTGCACAAATATGAACAAATATTTAAATTATTAAAAACTTTTACTAACCAATCAGAAGTACTTCTGCCTTTAGAATAAAGACTCAGTAGCAGTAAGGTGATTTAACATAATGAAGCACAGCACGACCCATTGCAGAAAGGTACTCTGCAGGGGCCTGGTACTGTGTAAGATCTATACCTATAATTCTACAAGTAAAGCAGAGAGAGATTCTCATCTCAGTTACTCCAACAGTAATGAAAAGCAATTTCATTGGCTTTAGCAGTGTCTGTGTATTTCAGTACACAGCTTTTCCCAAAGCCTGTGATCTTTACATAGGCAAAAACCCTACTGAGGTCAGCAGCTTAAAATGCTAAATATAAACTAGGGCAAATGTAGCATGATGCTCAAATAAACAATTATAGAGAAGTTATTCCTTCATGTTACTGCAAAGTGAAGAGTGCTGGATTCTGTAACCTTCTTGAACAGCCGATAACTATATAAGCACTTAAACTATTTACATAAATTATTTTTAACATACGTGTTTCCAATTGTACTGATTTATGGAAGGAAATCAAGCCATTTTAAATTTAGAATCAGGCAGATGAGCAAAGGAAGAATTACTATGCAAAATTATTTCAAGAACACAGGCCAAATTCAGTCCTGAACCATTTCCTACCCACTTAAAATTGCCAGGGATATAAGCCAGCAGATTTTTTTTAATTCATTTTTATATCTTAAGTTTGTAAGATAGCTGTCTATTCCTGCTTTCCTTGTGTACTCAGACTATTATAACTGCTTTATGTGTGAAATGAGTGCAAGATCAGGTATTTTTTCAGATATTTCAGTCCTTGCTTAAGTTTTTTATGTACAGTTGGGAGATGGGGTGTAAAACCTTTGTAATTCATCTAAGGGAACTTCTGAAACACTATTGTTTTCTTTTAATCCTTTTCATAAATACCTGAACGCCTTATCTATCCCATAGCTTGAGTGCTTACCAGGAAGACTTCTTTAAGATTTCAAGGCTAAATCCTACCAAGACATCAATATAGCCAAGATAAATCATCTAAGTGAGCAGTGGAAACCCTGAATAGTCCCAATGACTTCAGGATTCACCAACAGCAGCGAGTATTTTAAAAGATTAATTATGTATTGATTTGAATATTACAAAATAACTGCTTATTTTCTTAAACCTGTTTCTTTAAGAGTTAATTTCTTAGGTGACATCCATTGGCCACTGAGATAAGTTACTCATTGCTTAAGGAAGAGTTCAGAAATGTTAGTGCAATCCACTAGAGTTGGCTTCTCTGGCCAACCTCATGCTAATGCAGCATCATGTACCCAGGGGTGGTGGTTCCTTCGCTCAAGCTGGAGACCCTTGTGTCTGCACCTCCTGAAGCTTCCTAGAATCACAACTGACCTGGCAGGCACTATTTTGCAGAGATCAAATACGCAATAACAATAAAATCTAGCTAAACAATTCTAAAACCAACTGTCCTAAGTCATTTGCTAGGACCCATTACCGTCAGCTGGTCCCTATTCTTCAGAAACATCCAAGTCTGAGCTAATTATTTCTCTTATGAGCTAAATAACTTCTTAGCTGCATATTTTCCTTTCCATTACAGTGTCATCGTCAATATTGATGGAGCAGTACTATGTAAGATACTTACTTGTAATGCAAAAGGAAAGCAGCTGAAAAACTTTGGTGGCTGGATACAAAATTTCAGACCTTCTCGAATAAGCATTTGAGGACCATTACTTCACAGAGAAGCATTATTCCCAAAGGAAAAAACAGGAAATCAGCCTATGAAATTCTCTGGATTTTCCAAGCTTACTGATAAAGCTTCATAAACTTCCAGCTTTCTTTTTATGAAAGGCAGGCACTGGAGCAGCCTGCCCAGGGAGGTGGTGGAGTCACCATCCCTGGAGGGATTTAAGAAACGTGTAGACGTGGCCCTTCAGGGCATGCTCTAGTGCCTGAGATTGTGGAGGTCTTTTGTGTGTGTGTATGATCTCAGAGGTCCTTTCCAACCATGAAGATTCTGTGATTATAATTTCTTATTAAACTGTGTTTTTCATGTCATTGGCTAAAGTGGTCCCCAGTACACCACTTGCCTAAATATAAACGCTGTTCAAAACGCAGCTTACGTTTTTACATTGCTCTGCTTTCTACTGAGATGAGGACGCAGGCAAAGAGGTAACATTTCTAGAAGGCTACTAAATTCAATATGTCCAAGACTGTTCTCTGATACTAAGTTCAGCTGGCATGAAAAGGTTTAAACCTGCTTACTTCCAAAAGATGATGACTATAGGCAAGCTGCTCATTGGGAATGACCCATGGCCTATGCTAGCTGCCAAGCCGTACCCAGGAATTGTTTAAAGAGTGCTAATTAGTCCGGACCCAAACCATGCCAAGGTCCTGTATATTATTTTAACAGTATAGATGATCAATTGTGAGTGCCTTGGAATGTTCCCTGGCATTCATTTATCCACATGGGCACGGGGGCCTTGTGACGTGACAGCTGCATTTGTGAAGTCAAAGAATTAAGATTCCATCTAGTGCATAAAGGTAGCTAGGCCTTTTCCCCCACATAAAAACATATCATGAACATACTCCTTTGTGCTATTTTTTTTTAATCTTGCAATTAAAAATCAACACTATTGTTATCAAAATTACCAGTATTAATTTTGTATTTGATAATGGGTGGACACAACAGGTACATAGATTAAACTGAAAAATGGCAGGTTCACCGTGTCAGAGACAATGGGGATGAGTCACGGCAGTTCCACAGATTCTTATTACACAAAGAATGTTATGCTGATTTTTCAGCAGATTTTATGCTGGAAGCAGCAACAGACAATGGGAATTTATGTGGATGACGGGAGAAGCCTAAGTCAAGATTTGTATCCAGTCATTTCTGTTCATTCTGAGATATACTTCTGGATCTTGGCAAGTATGCTAAGTAGCAAAAAGACCAAGCTGCGGTTTCGTAGTGCTTTAAGGAAGCTATATATCTTTACAAGGCATGAGCTGTTGCTACAGCAAAAAATGTAGCCGTGCCCATCTAACTGAACTCTCATTCCCATGCCATAGCCACTGCAACATGGGTTTGTCTGTATTACTATAACGATCATATTCTAGTCTAAAAAATTATTTTACTATTCCTGATAAATACTGACTGAACAGTGACAGCCAGGCAAGCACTCTGTGCCAATACTGGACTTGGCTCCCTCGCCGTTTCTATGCACACACCCAGCTCTCCATCCCCTCCTCAAAAGCCTTGTTTGCCTTGCCCCAGTGGACGGGCTTCATTAGGGTGACCCATCCCTACTTCACAGGGCCAGAGACAACACTGCCCTTGGCCATCGGGTTACCTGGTATTGATACGGCTGCCCGCTAACGAAGGTGTGAGAGGAGAGCCCTCCGAGAGCGGGCCGGGGGGCTGCTGGTGTCTGCCCGCTTTGCTGAGGGGTCCTCACGGTGCTCCCCGCCCCCCCGGGCCAGGAAAACGCGGCTGCGCATTTTCTCACAGCTCATTGAAGTTTTGCCTCACCCACCTCCCGGAGAAACAGGAGCTCACGGACACGGGGGCAGGAACCGGGGGTTGGCCCCCTCCCTCTGCCGGCCCCGCACCAGCCCCGCGC
>JAHREE010000482.1:888895-907329 GCA_033628505.1 Tringa tobata
CTCTGGAGCAGAGCAGCAAGTGACTCCTCAGTGACAGAGGAGCTGTGCAGGGGTGCAGAGGAGCACTGTCAAGCCTCAACCCATTCCTTTGGACAAGACACTCAGCTCAAGTGCAGGTGACTTGAGCCAGGGCCAGATTTCATCTCTAACGAGAGCTAGCATCGCAGTGTAACAGCACAACATGGACTGGAAGTGCCAGTCAGTGTCTTGAATGTTTAAATTCTTGACACTGCAGCAGCATACCCAGCCAACGAGCCCAGTCCTGGTAGCCAGCTCAGATGCCATGGGGTATTAATGCAGCTAGTATAGGCTTGATCAGGGTGTGTATATTAAGCATATATCTCACTAGAGCCATCTATAGCGATAACTCTAAGGTTTCTTAAAAATGACAGTACTACAGTTTTGCCTGTTTCTGAGCTAAGAAGCACGAGTTGAGAATCCCCAACTTTTAGTGAAATAAAGATCCCATTTGCTGTCTGCAGTTGGATTGACATGTGAGTACTAGCGGCCCTAATTTGCCACTGGGATGGAAAGTAGCCATGAGTCCAATGTAACCAGCCAGTTAAGCTGTAAACTGGCTTAACCTAATGGCTACGAAGGTAGAAGCCAGGGAGGACTGCGGCAAGCAAAAGCTGTGATAGCTGGAGGATGAGAGAAACACTTTACCCTCCAAATATTCCTAGCTGAAATTGTAGTTGAAAAGTCTTGCCAGCTAATTGCTAAGTAAAAGCATTCTTAATTGCATAAGGTGCTGGACCGGAATCCAGAGCTGCCTAAGTTTGGCAAAGACATCTCTACCCTGCTGTACTGTCTCTATTCCTTCACTGGCAGCACGTCTGGCCTGTAAAGCACAAACACAATTAGATTCCTAAATACTGACTCCTATTGCAACTTGCCTGTGACATGCTAAGTAATAGTTTATAGATTAAGTGACCATAAATCAGCGAGGAAAATAAATGTGTCAGTTAAAAAGAACCCTTACCATCCAACCTATCAGCTTTTACCCTACCTTGTCTCTGCGTTCCTTACATGATTAGAAAGAGCTCTTTGTGTCACTGTGTTGAGAAAACTTTCCTCACTCTCCTTCTGTTATCTTCTCTTTGCGTCCCTATGTCTTTTCAAGTCATCAACAACTTTTTGGCTTCACTTCCTAGAGGTAAATCCCTTTCTATCAGCAAATCTTGAGGCACTCTGAGCAATATCATTGGTAGAAGAAAGTGGAAGTCCCTGAAATTGCTGTTACAGAGTCAGTCTGGTCTGGTGGTAGCAGTGAAAATAAAGTTGAACTCCTCTTTCCCCTTCCAAAAGCTTTTCAAATAAGGTGATGTAGCCGGTGAGAGAATCTATCCCATAAGCAATAATACTGCAAAATATTTATATTTTAAAAGTCAAACAAAAAACGGCATTACCTGGTTGGGATCCTGAAGTCTACATTGGGTCCCAATTTATAAGCCACTTGTAGAGAAGTGGAGCCCACTACTCTCTGGATAACTCCTTGGGACGCAGCTTTTTCTATTTGGAACTGAGAAATCAGGTCAAAGCCTACGAGGAAAAATATATGCATGTCCAGAATATAACTTTCATTTTAATTCAATTAGAGAGTTGTGCAGGTGCAGAGCTGAACATAACCCAACAAAGTTTCTGAGAAGCAGCTTTTTCCTGAAAAAGTTGGGATGCTACTTGCCTGGTAAGTCATCTTGGCCAATCCTTATTGTTGGGCAGAGATCAGTTCTCTGACTGGCACCAAGAATGACTGGTAGTCCTGCAAAAAAAGGGTGAATTTATTAACTATGTGCCTGAACATTGCCTCAGATCACCTTAAGAAAATTAAGTGAAGCAACTGTAAGAATACTATGAATTAAATAGAACTATAAATAATAACAAAAAAACCAGAGGTATATAACAATGCTTTTAAACTCTATTCAGCGAAGTCAGAGGTCTAAGAAAAAAAGCGTCTGTTTCTAGAAAGCTCCAAATTTAGGAATATAATATTTTTTTAAACCTTTAAATGGGACCGTTAGGGAGAAATAGTTGCAGCATAAGAAGGTCTGCTGTGTAAGAAGGTTTTGGTTTGGAACTTTTGGTGTTTTAAGCAAACTTTGAAAAAAAAAAAGACAGTTACCTAAATCAACAGTCTCCCTAGCCCCAAAGAAACTTAAACAAACCTCATGCCAACTACAGAGGCTGTTGAGAAACTCTTGGTATCTTTTCCATCCTCTCTGGGATTCCAGGTGTTCCCAGCTTCCTCTGTGGCACATTTAATCAGAGAATGTTCATTCACGAAATATTGAGTGGGGGAAAGAAGAACTTAACAGATCTTTTTTGTTGAGCCAAACAAGAACATAGAAGAAATTTGTTTTAGGAAATAAAATTTTAAAATCTAATTTTTCAGAATCTTATCTATCAAAAACCCCTGTAGTGAGCATGAAAACCCGGTAGATCCCCCTAATTTAAGGAAGGGGGAAAGAAAAGTAAACTTTTTTTAGAAGAGTTTAAGAGTCCTGTACAAGTCCAGTATCAGGTCAACCTGGAAAATGTTAGTGGAGTCTGGACAGGGGAGAATGAAGCTTGCGAGTTGGACGGAGATACATTTCTAACTTACAGAGAGCCCCTTGTGCGCTGCAAAGGCTCAACCCTAATGTGGGTTTCCTTCTGACAACATCGGCTTAAAGGGAACATTCAGGTTGACATGTTACACCTTAGAAACAGCCTAATTCTATATTATTTGATGAGACATATGGCTGACATCCAGTCATTTACATTTTATGCCCAGCAAATAAAATGGAAGCAGTTTGTTGCCACACGTAGCACAAGAATATCTAACTAAAAGCACTGAAAGACTGGGGGAGGTTTGTGTCCTGTATCTACCACCTATACCCAGATTTTAACCCTTACCTTAAAATTTTATTTAATAGCAAGTATAAAATAACACACACAGCTCTTGGTTTTTCCCCTCTTTGCCTTATCCATCTATCCACAACTACATATGTATACACACACAGACAGCTCTCCCTTTCTGTGATGGCTAGGTAGAGAGGATTTTAATTTTGAATAAACTCAGAATAGTTCTTTTGACAGTGAAAATTACAGAAAGATGTAATGTAGATAAAGTCTGTCTCCTTACTTGATTGTTGCTGGATGGTGGCTGAGATGAGAGACCACAGAAAACTACACACATAACAGAAGGCTGTAATTTTCCTGTGGACAGAAAGAAAACTCCAGTATGAATCTATAGTTTCTGACAGATTCGGTTATTGACCTTCTCCTCAGAGCCATGCATATTAAATGTATAAAAACATGAGTTAAGTATTTACTAACAGATTTGACAAGACAATTTCTTTACATGTAAACTTTTTATCTTTGCCTTATAATAAAACATGTCAATGAAGCTCGCTCTATTACCCTTTCCTTCATATAATGCTGTCATAATAGCAAGCAACAAAGGCAGCAGCTGACAAGGACAGCTTTAACTGTTCTAATCGCTTATTTACAGATTTCTCTAAATCCCATTTGTTCTCTTACCAGCTGCTTTTCATCTTCACTGCTGGCTTTCTTCACCGCTCTCATGTGAATCCGTGGTGTATATAGTCACACTCTCTGCTTCCCTCTCATTAGCCCCGGAGAGCAGAGCAGCAATGGGTGCAGACAGCTCCTCCTGCCCCACGCAGGACCCAGCAGGGAGGAAGGTGTGGGCTGCTGGCTCTGTTTTAATCGTGAGAAGGGAAGGAGGTGGAGGCTGGAGAGACATGTCTGTCCTGGCGGGCTCTGAGGGCGGATCTCTGGAGCCGCTGGAATATAAAAAAGCCAAGAGAGCAAAGAAAAGCCTGCTGCTTGCGCCAGCATCGGGGCAGGGAGATTAAGAAAATATGAGTTCAGTGATGCCAGTCATTGGCTGGTGGGGTCTGCTCTTCAGCCAGGCAGATGAGAGAGTAACGTGTACCAGGGGGCATTTGGGGAGCTGTCATGGGGTTAAGACTTAAAGCTTTGAAAACAAGAGAACCCCAGTCCTATAAAGAAGTCATTTCCATTTCTTGCTCTTTTACTTATTGGATGACCTCAGGAAAAGCCTGGCTGGTGATGTCCCAGTTGGTTCTTCTGAATAAAACCAATTTTTTAAAAGGATTTTCATTACTTAAACCTGAACCTTCTCAAGGACTACACTACTAAGCAGACTCCTGTTCTTCAGCTGCCATTGATAAAGCACTCACTTTCCATAGACTAGTACACATTTGGACACACAAAGACATTTATTCACGTTCATTCACGTGGATGTAAAGAGAGAGACAGGTACTAAAATCTGTATGCATGAAAAGACCATAAAAAAGAGGTGAACAGCCAGAAGGTCCTGATAGTTACCGTAATCAAAATTCATGTATAGATGGAAAAGTATGCTAGTGTGTGTTAATGTATCACATTTGTAAGGTTTCATCTTCTCTAGATTCTTAATATTCTAAGGTAGTCTAAATTTCCAGATTTTTTAAGTGCAAGATGTAGCAAATGCAATGATCTCTGCTATCTGCTGTGAGTCTGAAGCAGTAACTGAGTGATGAACTACCCCATCCATCCCAATTTGCTGTAACTCACGTTCCTAGTATTTGTAATTCCAGTGTCAATGTTGTTCACACCTTTATGTCTATTGTTAGAAAGGGAGCAGCTGTATCATGGACATGAACATTTTGCCATTAATAACGTCTCATTTTCATGCCTAAGCAAGCAGATATTGGGTAATACCAATTTTTCTCCCTTCAAGATAAATGTATGCTCAGGGAGCCTTTAAGCCTTATTGTTCATCACAATAATGAACATATGATATTCGTGCCAGAACTGGCACATTAAACCACTGTCAATAAAGAAAGTTAAAAATGGGAGAAATATTAGCCTGATTTCACAATGAGTTTGCCCAAGTGACCATACACCTAAGTCACTTATCCACCATGCAAATATTACCATTCTGTCATGCAGTGACACCTGTAGGGCACAAGAGGAGTCTATAAGGAGCAGGAGGGAAAGTGGTATGTGGAAGTCACCTGAAACTATAAGGAAGGGGAAGGGATGATATGGCATGGGAAGGAACAAGTGAGAGCACCCAGAGCTTAGAAGGAGTACCAGAACGTTTGTGAAAGAATGGAAAAGAGCCAGGTGCCAAACCACATCTTTTGTCATATGTAAGTTGTTGAATTAAATTTGCCTTCGACGCTGCTTAGTATCGCAAATTTCTTTGCGGCAGCAGTAAGGAAGAAAATCTATCCCTGTAGTTATGTATGCAGCTAAGTGGTACCATCTTTGATTAAATTAGCAAATATTTTTTGGCACATGACATGAAGACGTTTGCCATTGATTGTGTCTGGTGCTATTGACACACACATAATCTTCTCCAAAGAGGGGGGCCTTGTTCAGAGAAATTTGGAGAACACAAACTCTATTTTCTGAACAATCTGTAATCAATTTTCATTTGTATTTCATTGCAGCAATTCTCATGGGGGGAACTTCTTTTACACCTGGAGTACTTTCCCAATCCAGGGAAACAGACACACTTCAGAAGACACACTTACTGAAATAAAACATGGGAGACACTATGTAGCTAAGACTTGAAAAACCCATTTACTATTCTGTTTGTGGGCAAAGGGAAAACTCTTTAGAAGACGCTAATAAACTCTGGTTGTCCTGTGTGCATTTTGATGTCTTCATCTTGAAACAAAACTCACAATCTATGATGAAATTCCTGATTAGATGATCTAGTAATAATTGTCACATTATCGTCAAAGAGAAAGAAAAATATTGGCAGACAAACTAGTGGTAGCTGATTTATTAGCCCCATGATCTCAGCAATACTCGTTCTGTTTCATGCAAATGTAAATCGAGATAGATGCAGTTAGATATCTTAGAGTTAGATATCACAGAGACAGTCCCCATCCAACTAGTGCTCATGTCTAGACCATCTGACTATTCTGATGTGCATCTAGGTCACTTCATATTTTTATCTTTTTATGAACCAGGATAACACAGATTTTTTTCAGAAAATCCCAATGCACAGTGATTGCTGTCTAGCCAGTTGCTCCAGGCATCCATCATCTAAGCACTAATTGATCAACTGTTGTAAGTAGATTGATTAAACAAGATAGTACATGATTATCCAAAAGACCTCTGTTCTTTAGCTGAGGTATGGCAACGTTGCTCAAATACTGTGTCCTGAAAACAAGCTATGTAGGAATGTCATCACCGCACCAGCATTTTACAGAGCGCTTACTCATATGACTTCACATTCCTCTCCTCAAATATGTGATTCCATATGTCTGTTCTTCTGTGCAGCTTGTGTTGGAGAACATGGACTCGTATAGCTGTCTGATGACACTGCAGCTGGACAAAAGCAAATAAATCAGGTGGACCCAGCTTCTCTTGTGGATATAAAGCTTGCTCTCTGTGATGAAAAAGGTTGCAGTGAGATGTTTCTAGTTAGACTTTCAGAAGTCTCAATCCAACAGAAACCACAGAAACCAAGGTTTGGCTCAGTAGCAGCTGTTAACTGTGGCAGAGAAGAAGGTTCCTCAGTTCAGGCTTGGGCTGACAGCAATTTAGGATGGCTAGATTAAGCCATCTCCTGATATTTATTTTTTCACTGAGCTTGAAGGAGCTTAATGTCACTGGCTTGAACTTTTGAGCAGGATTTTTAGGCAGGACTAGGCAAGTTTGTTCTTCCTCTGAAAACTATCTGCGGCATATATGCAGGTACTGAGGGCTCAACATCAGGCTTGGGGACTGGAGGAACCAACCTCTAGTTCCCTTTCTTGAAATGGGTCCCCTGGCCATGTGAGTGGTCTCACAAAGGAGCAATGGTCAGTGGTCCCAGCTCTCTCCTGCTCTTCCACACGTGGCTGGAGGGGAGAGGAGCTGCAGGGAAGACTAAAGGAAGGTCAGTTCTTATTTATCTCACATCTCCTGGAAAGTTACTTCTGTCTCAGGTGGTCTTCTCTAAATTGTGCCTTCAGTCTTTTCATTTAACTTCAGCTTAAGGCCACGTTCTCCATTCAGTTTACAAGAACAAAAATCTGTTTTATACATTTCAACCTTCTTTATCCTTACCTGTAGCACAAGGGTCACTCTCTTTTTGTAGGTTAGTAAACTCCAGGATAAACTCGTACCGCTCACTTCACTTGTGTGAGTTTGTTGTTATGTTGTGTTTGGCTCTGGTGGCTCAAGGTGAACCTTGTGTGGCTGTGAATGATCTTTCTGAAAGATCTTCTCTTTATTAATGACTCTAAGAGTTAAGACAACTTTAACCTGTGACTGATCTCATTGAGATCAGGGGTAAAACTTGCACTGATTTAAGCACCTTTTAATTAAACCAGCAACAAATAATTAAACCAGCATCCACATCTGTAGGGTAATTGAATTGACAGCAAAACTGTAATCCTTGTCAGGCCCCAACATACCATTGGAATTTAACAAATAGTTTACTATGCAATAAATTCTTACCTTCATAATAAAAATTAATTTTTCTGTCCAAAATTTTATTGTTTTGACATGGGAAGAAAATTTCCCATGTTTTGACATGGGAAGAAAACCAGCTTTTCAGTCCAAGCTGTCGGATGCCATTTTTTGTGAACACCAAACAGCTTATTTCTAGGAGAGGTCACTCAACGAAACCTTGGCAAATGTGAGATCAGATTCTCATCTCCTCAGCACAATGATTTTTCCAAGTGAACCTCACTGCAGTGGCATTGCAGCCAGTTTGTGCTGCACAAGCTATTCCAATGTAGTCTCCAAAATTCAATAAATCCCTCTGGAGTGTTCTTGGAGCACAAACAGAGATGGTCTATACATGGGGCCAGACAAACTTCCACCATAACTCCATGTCCTTGACATAAAAATTCTTTCTGTGGATGAGGTTTGCAGTTCCCATTACCTTTGGATGAGAGTCCAGATTGTGGTGTCTTTCCTATTTTCATTTCTTTCTAGGTCAGAAGATTTGTACTTTGTCTCCAGGGGTGCCAGACAGCGATTATCCCTGAATGTTACAGTCAGTGATTCCAATTACCTTAAATACAGGAGAATTTATTTTCTACTGGAAAGGCAGAGAAAATCAAACAAAAAGTTAAGTAGACTCTAAGCAGAAGTATGCTAATATTGCAATGAACACAGTTGTGTTCTGGAAGAAATTAGGACTCTGATTTCACTTAACTTACATCTGTGTCCACCTACTGATCACACTGATTTTACTGATTCTCAACCACTGAAATAAGATCAGAAACAGACTTTCCCTCTGGGTGTTAGTTATTTGGTGAGCATAAAATGTAGTGAAGAATTTCACATTTATACTAACAATTAGTGGGTCCAAAATTCACAATTGCATCTAGCTAAACACAAAAATACTCCAAATTTGGAAGTATTTTCAGTCACAGTGTAGTAAGTCTTAATAATATTATTTTATATTGTTCTCTCTTTCTATCACTGTACCTTGTCTAAATTTTTATCCCATCTCACTAGCACACCATTCAGATGATGAAAAATATGTTCTTTCATGTTTCAACCAAACTGGGAAAATATTATGGACCCCTAAACGCATTTCAGACTCTTTTTACCCAAAATTACATTACCTCAACACGAATTTCAGTTCTTAAAACCAGAATTTTTTGTAATTGTTAACCTGATGTAACAATTCTAGGATTCTAGGACCACAGCAAGCTGGCTCATACAGGCCTCTATACAGAATTTATGACATTTAGAATATATATTTTAATCTGCAAGATACATTCTGTATCAGAAGAACTGTGCCAAAATATAGAACCTGTTATTTTTGTCTCTTCTGAGAAACATGAAGCACATAAACACATAAGAATAACACGATAATAAAGTAACGTGAAGTATAAATATAAGAGATTGTAAGTATTTAATTATTTATAACAAGGCTGACATTTCCATTGCACTGATTTGTCACTTTCAAGTACAGCTGTTTATTGACCTACAAAGAGTTTACTTGGCTGCAAAAAAAGTTCTGGTGAGAAGATCATTCAGAGAAAACTAAGAAAACAAATATTTGGTAACATTATTCCTTCTATTTTCTTTCAGTGACTTCACCGTTATGCCACAACTGGCACCATGCTTCTGAGCAATGCTCCACCAAAATCACTATGGAGGAGAAAACAAAGGGCAGATTTAATGAACATTTTCAAAACAGGAGGCAACTTATTAGCAAAGTCCCACAGAGATTTGTACAAAGGCCTGCACCTTCAATATATTCATATATATGATCTGGAAGGAGTGTGAATAATTGGGAGGTAACACCTGCAGAGACAAGAAAGTTACCTGAGCAATAAAAATGAAAGCTGAGGATGTAAATTGTGGGAAGGTATATGTGGGAATACATAGCAAGCTTTTGATAAAGCAGCAGGTGAAATTCCACATAACTAAGGAGGAACTAACTGACAATGAAAAAGCAGTTTTAGATTTTATGGTAGCTTCTACCTTTCTAGAAAGGTGTCCGTCAGCTGTAGTAGGTAAAGCTATGAAAACGTATTTCACTGCTCAATAGCAGGCAAAAAGCTAGCTGCTTGTTAGGAACAATTAGGAAAACAATAGCAAACAAAGCAGAAACCATCAAACTGCTGCTGTATAAACCAGGTTCAGCATGGATGAGCAAAGGTTTGGACTGGTTTCACTATGAAAAAGAAATAGGTGGGGATTCCTCAACCCTGAGAAAAAAGAGCTCTAATGAAGTCTAAGTAGCATGGAGACGGTGAATAAAGAATAACTGTTGCTCTCTTGCAGAATAAGGATCAAGGTTATCAACCGAAGCTGGAAGCCAGAAGATTCTAAAGAAGCACTGGATGGCATTTCCCCATAAAACATGCAGGATAGCAGTGGGTTGCTTTTCCATCACTTTTAGCATTCACCCACAAATGGGACGTTAGAGAAGAATCCAAAAAGCATAGCAATATCGAAAAATAGACTGGGGAGGACCTATGGAGCTCACCTGGTCCAACCTTCTCGCAAGGCAGACTCATATGTCAGAGCCAGAGCAGGTTGCTTAGGTCCTTGCCAGACTGGGACCTGAGTATCTCCGAAGACAGAGACTCCAGAACCACCCAGAGCAACTGCATCAGGGCGTAGCCACTACTGTTTGTTCAAGCAAAATTTCCATTGCTGCAACTTATGAACATCTCGGTAACACTCAGAGCTTCTGAGCCTCATTTCTGGGCCTCATGTCCTGCCATTCAGAATGAGTGTGAGGAAGACTTTCACTACTAGGAACAAGTGATTTGATAGTTACTTTCTATCTAGTTGTATAGCTCTAAGTAGCTGTGCTGGAAGAATTTGAAGAATCAAATGCTCGGATACTTTAAGAGCAACTGCATGAATTCAGTGATATCTGGGGCATATTGCTTCTGGAAAAAGACATGAAGAACTTTTCTTAAGAATCAAAACTACAAAAAAAAGAGGCTGAGCACAGAAGTGTTTATCATCTTGATTTATTTTTTAATGGTTGGCTTTGTAAAGGATTGGTAAATGTTTACTGCAGTTCACTTAAGAGGGAATGCAACGTGCCTATAAATGAACCCATGTCGATTGTCTAGTGGCATTAGCGTCTCTGTCTCCCATGTTACTGATGCAATGCTTTGCAGTGCATCTCATCAGATATGATTAAATATTTCCTGTTGTCGTGTGTAAATTAGTCACTCGCTCCTGCAAATGTCACAGAACTCGTTTTGTTACTTCCTCTTTCATTCTTGTACGTCCTATAGTTGGATTGCCCAAGACACTCATTGTTACTACCACTTTATTTATTCCTTGGGGATGTTTTTGGCACCAGTGGGCTTCTTGTACAAAAAACCTGAAAAGTCTTATTATCCAAAGAAGCTATACTTTCTGGATTTCTTTTGGTTTAACTTTTGTACATAGGGTTGAATAATGCACTTTTAACAATAAAACTTATTGTAATATTCCTCAAGATTTCTCACCTTTGCTTACAGCTAAGATCTGACCTGTGTTCATATGCTTTCCTGAAACTTGGTACTTTACTGTCAATTGCCAGAACTTATGTCCTTCCCAATTATGGACTGAGAAATCTGTAACAGTTATAACATGCAGCCAACTATCTTTTTCTTGAGGGAAGATCCTTTTCTTAAAGCCAATATCAAGTAAAAAAAAGTCTCCTGCAAAAGTATTAGGAAAGCCCTAGTGGAAATTTGGCTGATGCTGTGGCTGACACACCATGAAATCCAGATAGGAATGTCTCCTGTGTATGGGATTCTCACGTCCATCCATGGGAGCTGGGCACAAACGATTTCTTCCCAAAATTTTTGATCTTGCCTGGGTTATGCAGACTGTTGCATGCTGCAGTCACTGTGGAAAGCAGCCAATTACCGCAAAGATTTACAGCATACTTTAAATAGTTGAAAGGGAAAGACACGTGTTCAAGGGGGAGGCAGCAGCATGGAGGATTAACAGTAGGAGAGAACTTCTACCACTTCTAGGTCAGTGCTCTGAGTCAAGCCTTGCTCGGAGCCAAAAAAAAGTTGTTATTATCTCATGTCTGCTAGTCCGTGTGAAATGAGTTAACGATCACAGGCCAACCCTTGGCAGACAAACATCCCACGGCAAAACCACTCTCCCTTCTGAAAGCCTTGTAAGAAAACTAAGGGCTAATTGGGCGTGGATAATGAACTACCTTGTCTCCCCTATCCAAGGTCCTTCCAGGTTAAAGATGAAACCAGGTGGGTTACTAGGAAGGGTAAGCAGCAGCTTTCCTGGCATTAGCAACTTTGAGGATAAGCAGAGGACTTTACAGTATTTAAAAAGATATCTTTCAGACTTTATCAGACTTTGCAGACTTTAAAACGATATCTTTCCAGCCCTTGCAAACCCCTCTAAAAAATATAGGTAGATATGAACAGCCCTTTGTTTAGTACTATATTCTGAACAGTAATTGAGACAGATATTTAGGGTTGAATTCTTAAGAATATTTAGATTTTTTGTAAGAATTTGAAAGACCATTTTAGGTGTGAGTTCCCTTGAGCCAAATCTTCCAAAAAAAAAGGTACTGGACTACTTGTGTGAGGGCATGCTGAATTTATTGAAAGTATATAAGAGGCTGATATACTAATTTAGCTTTACAGGGTCCTGTAGTCCAAACCCATGTCCAGAGCAGGGCTATCCTCAGGTTGCTGAAGACCTGTAAGTTTTGGTTATGTCCAAGGATGGAGATCTCTCAACCTCTCTGAACAATTCGTTCCAGCATTCAATTACTGTCTCACATGGACGCTTTCTAAACATGCTTATTTAGAGCATTCAAGCTGAACTAATTAGCAGTCCTGGAGTAAAGAAGTGCCAGCAAAACGTCCTGCTACAATCAGCATATAAATACATGTGAGAATTTTTTCTACATCTGCTGTCACTCAGGCTGTCTCCTGTACCTCTAGGACATTTCTCAGAGTATTGCAGATGCTTTGATGTAATTGGAAAGAATACTCCAGGGCCACGAAAACAATTTTTAAGGTAATGCATCTCAAATTTGACACACAGTGTTAACCAGTTCTGTGAAATTTCAATACTTTTTTCAGGAACTTTCCTATTTTTAAGCTATCTGTGTCTTTAAGCCTCCTCCATAATCCTGTTTAATGATGACTATGGGAAACTTTTTTTTATAGGCTGAGTTTGAGTCCAAATTGGAGAAGCTTTTTCTGGCATAATAATGACAGCGTATGTGATTTCTTGTGACATTTTTATACTGGAAAAATCCCTAGCAAATACATAGAGTTATCCAGATAAAAGGACTTTCATCAGCATAGTGTATCTCACTCACTGAATCGGCATAAGGCATTCCAGGAAAAGCGGAGATTCATTTGAAGGAAATTATTGAGATTGAGGGCACAAATAAACTGTCTGTGGCAACGCAATTAGTGAACTGACTTTTCCATCCGACAGGTGGAGTTTTACAATCACAGATGCTCAGATTCTCACACGATCCTTTTCATTCCTCATAAATTAAATTAGTCCTAACTACATATTAGTGCTGTTTAATATTGATAATGACAGATGAATATATGCATAGAGGAGTGAATTATGGGCCCTTTTCCTCTTTACGTAGTATGCAGGTTGTTAAGACACCCAAAGTCAGCAGTGCTGATTCTATCTTTGGTTATACTGCTGAGCTATTCAAGAAATGGGATCTTTCAGTTTCTGTTTTCAAGCTCTCTAACATAACCTACAAGATATACACCTTATTTAAAAAGAACTTTCTGCAAAAATGTCAGATCGCATTGTTCTCGCAAATATTTGTAAGGGTTTTTTTATTTCTTTTATTATGTTGTCAGTTATTTCTCTGATGTAACTGACCTTCCAGTCTTTCTGCACTCTCTACATCTTTGGTAGAATTAGTAATACAGATCTCAATGACTGTCCACTTTTTGATTACATAAAGACATTTTGATAAATTCCCCATTGTGATTCCATATTTTGGTTAAGCTGAGTTCTTATTTGTATATTTGCTTAACACGCTGCATTTTGTGATTTTCATTCACCTTGCAACACAATAATCCTCTTACTACAACTGTACAAACACTTAAAAACAAATGTAACCACAACATCCAGGAGGGTGATCATGGACTGAGCTGGGATGGATGGATGGATGGATGGATGGATGGATGGATGGATGGATGGATGGATGGATGGATGGATGGATGGAGAGCTGTGGACTGACGGCTGCTCCCGAGCCTTATCAGAAACTAGATCCATTCCTTTGGGGTTTAGTTCCAAATTCTCATGTTTAAGTAATGCTCCTTTATTGTATGCTGTCCTTCTGACCTGATAAATCTTGCATCACTCTCTGCACATGGTGGAGGCAGAAGCACACCTGGAATGACAGGGCTTCACTCAGTCCCAACAAACGGAAGAACAAATTGAAGCTTGATCTCACATGTGCTGGACATGTGTGCAACCTGGTTTGTTATTACGTACAAAATAGGTGTGGCAGTACCATTATCTGTAAGTTTCCTGATTATTGTGATTTGAAAAAGTTTCTTCCCTGACTGTTCTTTCAAAAATGAGGTCTAAAGACCTGATCTCCAGGGTAGAATTCATGTTCTGGACCCCAGGAGCAGAGAAGAAACTTTCTGAAGCCTTGAGTCAGGTACCTGAGCTCTAGGTGAGGATTTGAAGCATGCCCCTGTACCTACTGTTTCCTGTTGGTTCCCCATTTTGGGGGAGTAAGCCTTAAGCTCTGCCTGCTTCTCCCATACTCTGTGTAGGAACTGTAGGTGAATAATTATATGGCCTGGATTCTGTTTGAGGAGGAGAGCCCTAAAATTAAAATCTTGGGTATGCATGCATTTAAATCTCCTGTTTAGTCCACACTGCTTTTTATAAAACTTACTGGGCATTTCAGTCATTGTATAATCTTGGCATTTACCCATGGGATAGCCTGGGAGAGTTATGTTCTGTTACATTTTGCACAAATACTGGCATGGAAAAAAGAAGGCATGCTGAGATGGGCTTGATGGAACACATCAGTCAGATGAGACAGAGAATCCAGAGTTTCCCAATGCTGTCTGTTGAATTAATCCTAAATATTCATTCAATCACCTATTTAAAAAGTGGTAAAAAAGCTAAAGAAAAGAAAAGAAGATAAACAATGGCATCATCCATTACTGATCATGTTTTTCCTTTTTGCAACCAAGGCTGAGGAATTGCAGCTTTAGTAGGTTTTTTCCCTTGTGTGTTCTCCTAAAGCAGGTATATTGAACTGGATAGAAGCCAAAGGCAGAATTATCACCTTCCAGAACAGGAATAATTACATGCAGAAGAAAAAATATTACATGTCTAGAAAATTGCATCTCATGGCAAAGAGGCCCAGAAAATACTGTGAATGCTGCAGACAAGAAAATTATTAATTACATACTATGCTGTATGCAGATTCAAATGCTCTAATCCGGCATGTGGTTTCAAGTAGTAAAAAGGAGCTGGAGTTACATGTTTCTGAAAGTGAAGTGAAACTGATATGTATTAAATGCCAGACTGTGACCTTGGGCTGTAGTGCTGAGCCCAGAGCACCGAGTGCCAGATGCAGACAGGAGGTCTGTGGTCTCCAGAGAGAGCAAAGCCCTTCCTTTAGGGAATCTGTCTGTCTCTGTACCAGCAAGAATGAGGAAAGTCATATCATCTCTTATTCTTTAAACTCTCAGGGCTAGAACAAATTTTATACTTATCATATAAGTTCAGTACTTTGTAGAAACCACATAAAACACAACTCCTTTACCCAGAGGCTAAGATTAAAACAGAAGAAACAGATTGATGGTGCTGGGTGTTTAATGGGTTGAAATTTAAGAGATCTGATTTGGAGAGGACAGCCACTTGACACTGTTTAGGGAGGACAGCTTTTGAAGGCATCTGCTTGGAGTAGTAAGGGCTGGCAGCATCCCGGGGGTCCCCCAGGCCAGCGGGGCAGGGTTTGGCTGTGCTGCAGCATGGGGTCTGAGAGGGGGTCCTGGGCCAGGGCAGGACAGAGGAAGGCCAGGTAGGGACAATATGGCCGCATTAGTGCCCTTGGATTTTCAGATGATATACCCAGAGTCATCAGATCTCCCCGAAAACCTTGTTGCAAAATCTAAATGACAACTATGATTTGCAAAGAAAGCTACTCTACCCACAGGGAACGGCTTGTACAGGAGGGACTTCAACTCTGGCTACAACCAACGCATTTTAGTAGGTGATACGTTGTGAAAGTCTGCAGTCTTTTTGTTGTTTAAAGCCTGGAGAATGAGGAAATCTAATTGATGCACAGTTCAATAAGCAACCATGGGAAGTAGCTCCAAGAGGGCTGGTGTTCTCAAAGCAAATCATGCAGCTTCAGCATCTGAGACAGATGGTGATGACAAGAATAAATTTTAGTATCAAAAAGACTAGGAGATTGAAACAGTGGTATCATAAGAATGGTCAGATCAGGAGACAGTAAATGTAAAGGAAACACTTTTTTCTAGATTTAAAAAAACCAAACATTATCTTTGTTGGAGCACAAACATGCGAGAACTATGAGAGACAGAAATTAAGATGATCCTGACGTTGTGATCATGCTTGGCAGTGGAGCCCTGGAAAAAGGATATTGTATTCTGTGTGGGACACCTTCAGTTTAAGATGTTTGTGTATCCAGACTGTAATGGAGACTTCCCCTCAGTAGAGATGGGAAGTATATTTTAAAGTCACTGTCTTAGAAGAGCATCTTGGGAAGTCCGTTAATGTCCATGAGTTGCCTACAAAACAATATGGACAAAACTGAAACTGAAATGCCAATAAAGATTGAAAGGTAGGGGGTAGAAGGAGACCCAGGTGAACAGCCTGGAAACCATGGAAGACAGAACATTGAAGAGCAGAAGGTGATCCAGCATATAAAAGTCAACAAGTATGAGAGGAAGACAGCATAAAGCACTTGAAGCTCAGCCAGGAAAATATGTATTCAGACTGTTTGCACTGTCTCTGCTGCAGTTATTCTGTAAATAAATATCCATTTCTGGCAAAACCAATCCAGTTTACAAAATTTACTGACATCTATACATTTCAAAAAATACAATTAGATGTTTCCGTACTGGTCTCTTTTATTCTCTTCCCAAGTTAGTGCTCATGATGTCCACAGAAACCAGTGGAAGTAGTCTTGATAGTCCTGACATTCAAAGATATAGAGAAGGCTGGAATCTGGCCCAGGAACGTGTAACTCAAAATACATATATTTCAAAATAGCTGATTGACACTGGTTATGAAAGCCTCCTAAATAAGTGATGGACTCTTTCACTGTGCCTGCTTGGTCTGTGTCCTACCTGCTGCTGGCACAGCTGACACTGTAAGAGTCACTGGAGGGAAGACAGAAACTGCAGACAGCTAGCTTGAACACGGTGGTGACACGAACAAGGCTTGGGCACCACCGATTCAGTGAGACCAAAGGCACCCCACCCTGAGACAAGCTTATGTCTGCCCAAATTTTTTCTCACTGAACACAGAGATATTTTAGAATTTGTTACAGCGTTGCCATGGAAACTTTCCCTATGTCATGCGCATTTGCCTTGCTACAGGTCACTTCCTATTTCATCTTTAATCGTTATTAATGTGGATGGTGGTTGCTTTATGACTGCCTTGCAGCACTATAGCATACATACTCCTAAGACCAGTCTTTAAAATTAAGATTTAATTGTCCTAATTGTTAGGATTTAGTCTGTCATTTGTTTCCTGTGTACAGTATGGCAAGGAAAAGATCCTCATGGGCTTTGTTTTCCAAAGCCAGCAGACTGTTTCAAGTAAAATGTTCTACGATAGCATGTGAGAGTGGTTTGCACAGGATGTTCTCATTCTGTCTATAATGTTCTGAACCCCTAATAAAACTAGTGAAGGGTCATTAACTGTAGTTTTAATGGTTGGACTGGTTATAGGACATTATCCACGAGAATTTGTTGTTTAGTGTTTTAAAAACCGGTATTGGGGGAAAAAATGGCCAGTTGTGCTTTCCTTCATTTTGACTACTAATTAGCTGTGAACATTTTCAGACAAGTGCTATATTGCTCCCATTATATTCTTTTTTCCATATATTTCTTCCAGGAATTTTGACCTGTTGGACCCAGGTCACTGTAGTCAATTCAATAAAGCAATTTTGGATCTTGACCGAGTAAAGATACATATATGTGTGTCTATATATGTATGTACCTATGTATGCTTTTAAATAGCTTCAGTTCTGCAATTGCTTGGCTAGAAAATTATTTTTTAGCAAAATAGCCCTCAAAGAAGAAAAGCATATGAATATGAAAATAATTTTAGATCTGGCCAAGTTACAGCTTGCCAAAAAAAGCACTTTGCGCAAAAGCAATCTTTTTTTAGAATGAGCACTTAAAATTGAAAAAATACTGCAAGAGTGCACAGCTAATAGAATCACAAATTTTCTCCTATAACAGCTGTTTCTCAGCTACTCACTGTAACACCCAGCTTTTCGATGCAGCTCCTTCCAGTACTTTCAGACTGGATATTAGGGTTGTTAACAACACTGAAAGGGTTGTTAAGCATTGGAAAGGGCTGCCCAGGGAAGTGGTTGAGGCACCATCCCTGGAGATTTTCAAAAGACAGGTTATGATGGTCCTTAGGAATATGATTTTGTGATTTTTTATTGCTTATTTATTATTTTTTTTTGTCAGAGTTAGGTTGATGGTTGGACTAGAAGATCTTTAAGGTCCCTTCCAACCTAGACGATTCTATGATTCTATGATTTATGTGGTTGTACACAGGAAAGGTATTTTTGTCTCATACAAAGTGGTGGTATGTTTGCAAAGTTGGCAGTGAGTAAGCATTTTTAAAATCCAGCTGCCACTGCAAGGAAGGGTGGGAGAGTGAGGGCGATGAAGGAGCATGGTCTCAGGACAGCATGGACTAATGCCTCCTCGTCCCTGGAAGAGAAGGGTCTCTTCCTT
>JAHREE010000482.1:907426-944716 GCA_033628505.1 Tringa tobata
CACTATACAGTCAGAAGTAGAGACATCACATCAGTGTGTAGCTGTGTGATCCCAAAGAGCTAATGGAGCACATAGAGATTTGGTCAGGGTTGATGCACCATTTTCTCCTGTTTCTACAGGAGGATTTATCCTCGCTCCTTTATAACTTTAATAGGATGGAAAACTCTACCTGTCCTTACTGGCATTGTGCTGTTGTCAAGTGTCTGCCTGGTTACAATCCCTTATTGCCCTCAACAGAGCATGAGAAACCTACAGACAGGGAGTAAGATGTTAGGCAGCAAGTCCAGCAATGCTGCTTTCCTCTCAGTGTGCTGGAAAGGGGAAAATTAAATTGCTTTCTTTTTCTTTCACTATATTGCAACAAAAGAAGTCCTGACATACCTCCTTTGTACAAGTGC
Organism: Tringa tobata; assembly: GCA_033628505.1. Lineage (NCBI taxonomy): Eukaryota > Metazoa > Chordata > Aves > Charadriiformes > Scolopacidae > Tringa > Tringa tobata. Next base: position 907,825 of record JAHREE010000482.1, read on the forward strand.
TTTTAAAATATTTTTTTATCATGTCTTCTTGGTAAAATATGCAGCACCAGTATTTTCAGTCTCCTTTCAGTGCAGAGAGACATTGCTGCACCTTTATCATTTTCCTCATTCTTTTCTGAGCTTATAAAGTACAGTCTCTCTGAGGTAGATCAATCAGTGTAGTAGAGCGTATGCAGGTGAAACTGCACCACCAATTTGACTAATGTCTACCTTCTTATTTGCATCTTTTTCTTCCTGTGTCTTAACATGGTGTGGGTTTTTTCAGTGCCCAGCTGCTCCTGAGTGCAGTAGGGCTTTTGCTACAACTTGTTCGCGTCCCTGAGAAGTGCTGGTCTCTGTTGTTGGGTTGATGGGAGAGAGAAGGCAAGCCTCTGATTGCAGGAAACTTTTTAATATCCAGTCACAGAAGAGGGCACCCATATCGACAACGCACCTCAGTGCTTTCTAGGTGGCTTTATTGTCAGTTGTAGAGTTCTAGTGTTGAATGTATTTTTGAAGGAACACAGAAGTCATCATAGTGGAAGGAAAAAAGATCTTAATAGAAGTCTACTTTGTGGGAATTCAAGCTTTATCAAAATTGTCAGAGTAATAATATGAGGATGAGAAATATCTCCCCTCACAGAATGTCGTGGATCTCCTCCTCTGCAATAATATCAGAATCTTGGATCAACTAGCTGATTTACTGAGAGCATGTTCATTAGCAGAAAGGTAGTATGACATACCCCATGCTCTTTTGAAATAGTAATAAAAATACAACTAATTTTTTTTAAATTGTAGTTCGGATATAAAGTAGGCAATTACATATATCTGAAAGTGTAAATTCTAATCTAAAGCAGTAACTGGACAAAACACAGCTCTTAGACCTAAGTCTCTTTCTGACTGCAGTAGATTACACCTTTTAGACTATTTTCATATCTTCTGAAGAGCTGCAGAGAAACACTCGAGCATACTACCTTTAATTTCCTCAGGATATAATGTCTACAGAACATGAGCGTGTCCTATTTTAGGATGCACAATCCATCGCGCAAAATAAGACAAAATCATAGAATTACAAATCATTCTGTTCAGTAAACACAGCATCACAGTTGTGCTGTCTTTACTCGCCTTTACTGGGGAATAAGACAAGCTCAGACATGGATTGAACAAGTTAGATACAGCAATATTCCAATTTCACAGATACTCCAATATTATAAGAGGGATTAGCTAAAACGGAAATGTTATCTTAAGCCTCTTGCTTTACTGCTGCATTTGTACTCTAAATGGAGACGTGGGGGAGAGAAATCTATACTCTGTTCCAGGTGTCTGTTAAACTTACGGTTTTGCAGCTATGGAATGAGTCAACATACAACCCAACATACAACATGGGTGAGAATAGTGTCCAGGCAAGAAAAAGCTGTTCAGAAATAAACTGAAGTGATTTTAAGAATAAATTTAACTTAATGAAAACAAAAAGGCTCCTCTTCCATTTACTTCCATAATTCTAATTAATCAGAATCAATTTTTCCTCATTCTCTAATGCGTTTAAAAGTCAGGTTTTCTTTTAAAACGTATTTTAAATGCCACCCCATTTATTTTAGGTGGCCAAAGTCTGCCAGCTCTCTGTATTCACTCCAGACCCGCTGTGGCTGTACCCATCGATACATACAATACATTGGATTTGGATCATAACATCCCCCACTAAATTTCACAAAAATGGTTTGTACAAACTTGCATAGCCCCAGGTGCTTATCATCTATGCATGACCATCTAGGCTAATTTTGATTTGCAAATTTTCTCGAATACTCTGCAAACCTCTACTTGCCATGGAAACTCCTGCACCTCAGCATGCCTGTATAAAACTTTCGCAAGGAAAACCATGCACGGAAATAGTGCCTGTTTTCAGATTAAAGGCTAGCTAAACTTTATTAATATTACATACCTCTAAATCACTAAATCTTTAAATCAGTATTTATACATTTCAGAAAATGTTATGGTGTCACCCATTACAGAATGCATGGAATGCTGCTGGGTAAATTTCGACATAAGAGACAGAAAAGTACGCTTTGCTACTGCCAGCCTGGACCACACAATAAGAACTTTGCAAAATCTTCATTAAAAATTACCAGCCATTGCACAAAAGCCACCTTGTCCACCCTCTTAATGCTGAGGATGAGAACTAGAAAGAATAATGATGTTATCACTTTTCTTTGTAAAAGGTGACTTCTCCCAGGCAAACAGGCATCTGGAATTTTGAAATGAAGTCTCAAGAAACGTTTTAAAAAACTTGGCAATACTCTTCTGAACAAAAATCATCAGCTGAAATAAACAATGCATATAGAACTACATTAAAGCATTAGTCAGTGGCCATAAATGCATGCTGGTTTGGGGGTTGTTTTTTTCAGCAAGAGCAAGCTAGTGGCAAGCAAGAGAGACATACCACAGGGAAGGGGAAGAGAGAAGGAATATGAGCCAACTGAAATGCTCTTCCAGATGTAGCTTATCATGGAGCATCATTAGTACCCACTTTTAGTGTATGTTCACCCTTTCTGTATTGATTGCATCAAATGGTTAGATCTGGGTTTTTTTACCTTCCCTTTATATTGGAAAATAAAAAAAAAAAACATATTCTAAATCATTATGAACAGAGAAAATCAGTTAACCAATGTAAAGGTCAGAAAGGATACCTATATGCTTCCACTCCACTGGTTACAGCTAATATTGTTTAAATTGTTTTGCCTTCTACCACCCCTCTGGACTTTGCTGTTGTTGTAGTAGGTTAAATCTAGATTAGAATTGAGGCACGTCTGGTTTTGGATCCTGGTACTGACACTTTCTGACTGTTTCAGATGGTTCATTTAACCCCTCTTTCTTCAGCTTTCATGTGTATAATGGAAGGTCACATTACCTATTTTCTGTGGGAACTTTTGGGTTAAATTAATTATATAGCATTGCAAATAGATAAAACAATGTCTATACCAAGCATTGCTGTTATGCATATAAATATGATCGCTAGCTTGAAAAGTGAAGAAAAAGAATATCAAATCACGAGACCACAGATAATTTATAGTTTGTATGGTTCTGATCCCTGCTTACATTACTTTGTAAGTTAATGTATGAATTTTAATCAGAATGGTTATAAATGTTTTGTATAAAATAATGAATGAAATATCTGTGTTGCAGAGCTCGCTAAGATCCATTAAGAAATAACACAGGAGATAATTCTCTATCAATTTCAGTAAATTACCTCCTCCTGATAAAATACTTCTTTATTGATTTCTTGCCTATTAAAGTCTACAGGGTCTTTCCAGAAGGGAAGCTGGTAAGCTTTTAACTATTAGCATTACAACATCACTGCCACTTTCACTATCAGTAACAAAAAGGGACAAAACAAATAATCTGCAATGGAACATCTGCTATGGAATATGAAACTGCTGTGTTCACCTTTATGTTAACGGAGAAAGGTCATCAAAAATGGAAAACTAATCCAAAGTTTTTAGCAATTTTCATATTCATCCTACCTGATTTGAAAATGGAGTCACTGTTCTGAAAGCATTTGGCATCCTTCATATCCTTCTCTTTACAGTAATGCTAGAAATTAAATCAAGCAGCTGAAAATACACAATGTATAACAAATGTATTAATTTTATAAAGCTCTTTTTTTTTCTTTAAAAAAAGGTTGACTAACATGTACAGGCCTGAAACCTGACTTGACAAGGGTTACGTTTGGTTTCTTTGCTATTAATCAACCAATGGAAGAGAGTTACTCATTCAGTTACTCAGCTTTAACAATCCAAGAGCTTACAAAAGCAATGGCATCTAGAATGATGCAAACAGATTTCATTTAAGATGAAGGAGGGATTTTACAAGCAATAACAAAGCACAACAGTGAAATAATGTTTCAGGGAGGTGTATTTTATTTTGATTTTACAGATGCAAAATCTTAGGGAAATTACAGTACCAAAGATCAGACAACACATCAACAAGAAATCAATAAAGAAGCCCAGAGTCCTGGCAACTTGAGCTATGAGAGGAATAATTCACAAACTCATAACACACCATGTAGGTTGTGAATTAATTGATATGTGGAATAATGCCATGAAGATGCAGATTACTATTTTCTTAAGGTGTTAGGACTCCTGGCCTCTGTGCTAAGACACTAACTTCCTGAATATTTTGAAAGATGTTTAAGTCAGAAAAATACACTGAAGAACATGTTAAAATATACCATTAGTAGCTTGTGGATATAAAACTATTTTTAAGGGGTGGAAACATTTTTTTTTTTCTGTTCTCTGATGTGCCTGTGCATCAGACAGGATCTGGAGTCATGCTGCAAAAGGAAGGTAACAGATCACAGAATGGTATGGGGTTGGAAGGGACATTGGCTTTCCTCCAGCCCTCAGGCACCTCGCCTGTTCTCCAGGACCTTTCAAAGATGATTGAGCAATGACTTCTGCCAGCTGCCTCAGCACTTGTGGTTGTATCCCATCAGGACTCATTGACTTGCAGATATCCAGTTTACTTAACTGTTCCCTAACTTGGTCTTCCTCAACCAAGGGAAAGTCTTCTTTTGTACAGACTTTCTCTGTTACCTCCAAAGTCAGGGACTCCTGAGGGCTGGCCTGAGCAGTAAAGACTGAAGCAAAGAAGGCATTCAGCAGCTCCGTCTTCTCTCCATCCTCTCACACCATAGCACTCATCCCATTCAACAGGGGACCCACATTTTCAATCATTTTCCTTTTGCCTCCGATATACTTGAAAAAACCCTTTTTGTTGACTTTGACATCCCTTGCCAGGTTTAATTCCAAGGATGCCTTGGCTTTCCTTGTTTTGTCCTTGCATACTCTGACAGCATTCTTGTAATATTCCCAAATGGTCAGTCCCTTCTTCCACGCACTGTAAACTTCCTTCTTCCACTTGAGTTTTTTCAGAAGCTCCCTGCTCAACCATGCAGGTCTCCTGCTTCCCTTGCCTGATTTTTTCTTAGGGATGCACTGATCCTGAGCTTGGAGAAAGAGATATTTGAATATTGTCCAGCTCTCTTGAGACCCCCTACCTTCCAGAGCCCTAACCCATGGGATTTTTCCAAGCAGTATCTTGAACAGGTTGAAGTTGGCCCTCCTGAAATCCAAGGTTTCAGTCCAACCTGTTGTTTTGCACATACCCATTTCATACCCATGATCCTGAACTCTATCTTTTCATGGTCACTGCAGCCAAGCCTACCCCCAACCTTAATGTCCTCTACCATTCCTTCTTTGTTTGTCAGAATTAGGTCCAGTAGTACACATCTCTTTGTTGTCTCATCCTCCACCTGAGTCAAGAAGTTATCACCAATGCACTGGAGGAACTACCTGGACTGTACCTGTCTGGCTGTGTAGCCTTCCAGCAGATATTAGGGTGGTTGAAGTCCCCCTTAAGAACCAAGGCCTGCGATTGCGACGCTACTTTGAGCTGACTGTAAAAGGCCTCATCAGCTTCCCCATCCTGACCAGGTGGCCTGTAATAAACTCCCACAACAGTGTCCCTCATATTGGCCTGCCCCTTAATCCTCGCCAACAAGCTCTTGACTAACTTTTCATCTGACCCCGTGGAGGGCTTTAGGGACAGCTACTCACTCTCTATCCATTCCATAACATGGAGGGCAACACCTCTGCCCCTCTTCCCTGCCTGTTCCTTCTGAACAGCTTATCGTCCTCACTAGCCACACTCCAGTTGTAGGATTCATTCATTTCAGTGATGGCCAATGTATCATAGCTTTCCAGCAGCACAGTAGCTTCCAACTCCTGCTGTTCATTGCCCATGCTATCTGCATTCATGCAAGGGCACTCCAGCTGAGCTGTTGGCTGTGCCACATTCTCAGAGGAACACCCCTTGAGGTGTCTCACAGGTGTTTCTCTACTTGCTCTACTGAAGTCGCTGAGGTGACTTGAACTACCTCAGGAGCTTCTGGTTCATCTCCATAAGACTTTGACTGCAGTGCAGCATTACCAGCCTGCCTCAGGGCTACAGGCTGAAGGCCCTTACTAGCACCCCGTCCCTCTAACCCTGATGAGATACCCCACAGCTCATCGCAGACAAGCCCAGTATTATTACTCCCCTCCCCCTTCACATCTAGTTTAAAGCCCTGTAAATCAGCCCCGCAATCTCTTGGGCTAGAACCCTCTTTCCCCTTTGAGAGAGGTGCTTCCCATTTGATGTCAACAAGCCTGGTGTTGTATAGGCCAATCCATTTTCAAAGAAACCAAAGTTACAGCAGTGACAATAGCCATGGAGCCATGTATTAATTGACTGGATTTGTCTGTTCCTCCCACCGTCATTGCCCGCAACTGGAAGGAGCGACGAAAAAATAGTCTGTGCCCCAGTTTCCCTTACCATTGCACCCGGCTCCCTGAAGTCTCTTTTCATTGCCCATAGACTGCGAGTCACAGCTTCCTCTGCACCTACATGGAAAATCATAGGATCATAGAATTGTCCAGGCTGGAAGAGACCTCTAAAGATCATCTAGTCCGACCCCCAGCAGTCAGCAGGGACACCCCCAACTAGACCAGGTTGCCCAGGGCCTCCTCGAGCCTCACCTTGAATATCTCCAGGGAAGGGGCCTCAACCACCTCCCTGGGCAACCTGTTCCAGTGCTCCACCACCCTTACAGTAAAGAACCTTCTCCTAATCTCCAGTCTAAATCTGCTCCCCTCTAGCTTAAAGCCATTAAAAGTCACTTAAAGTCACTACAGGTCTTTGTAAACAGGCTCTCACCAGCCTTCCTGTAGGCTCCCTTCAGGTACTGAAAGGCCACTATTAGGTCTCCCTGGAGCCTCCTCTTCTTCAGGCTGAACAACCCCAGCTCCCTCAGCCTGTCCTCGTAGCAGAGGTGCTCCATCCCCCTGATCATCCTCGTGGCCCTCCTCTGGACCCGCTCCATCAGGTCCATGTCTTTCTTATATTGAGGGCTCCAGACCTGCACACAATACTCCAGGTGAGGTCTCACCACAGCAGAGTAAAGTGGAAGAATTACCTCTCTGGACCTGCTGGCAACGCATCTTTTGATGCAGCCCAGGATGCGATTGGCCTTCTGGGCTGCTACTGCCCACTGCCTGCTCATGTCCAGCTTCTCGTCCACCAGCACCCCCAAGTCCCTTTCCTCAGGGCTGCTTTCTAGTACCTCACCCCCCAGTCTGTACTGATGGTGAGGATTGTTCCAGCCCAGGTGCAGAACCTTGCATTTGCTCTTGTTGAACCTCATGAGGTTCACTTGGGCCCACCTCTCCAGCCTGTCCAGGTCCTTCTGGATGACATTCCATCCCTCTGGTGTATCGACAACACCACACAGCTTGGTGTCGTCCGCAAACTTGCTGACGGTGCATTTAATCCCCGTCTATAACACTGATAAAAATGTTAAACAGTATCTGTCCCAGCACGGACCCTTGAGGGACATCACTTGTGACTGCTCTCCATCTGGACTTTGAGCCATTGAGTACTACCCTCTGGATGCGACCATCCAGCCAGTTCCTTATCCACTGTACAGTCCACCCATCAAATCCGTACCCCTCCAATTTGGCAATCAGGATGTTGGGGGGGACCGTGTCAAAGGCCTTACAGAAGTCCAGATAGATCACATCCATAGGTTGCCCCTTATCTACTGACCTAGTCACTTTATCATAGAAGGACACTAGGTTAGTCAGGCAGGACCTGCCCCTAGTAAAGCCATGTTGGCTGTCCTGAATCACCTCCCTGTCCTTCATGTGCCCAAGCATGGCATCTAGGAGGATCTATTCCATGATCTTCCCAGGCGCAGAGGTGAGGCTGACAGGTCGGTAGTTCCCAAGGTCCTCCTTTCTACCCTTTTTAAAAATGGGTGTGATGTTCCCCTTCTTCCAGTCTGCAGGGACTTCACCTGACTGCCATGATTTTTCAAATATCATGGAAAGTGGTTTGGCAACTACGTCAGCTAGTTCCTTCAGGACTCTGGGATGTATCTCATCAGGTCCCATGGACTTGTATATCTTCAGGCTCCTGAGTTGATCACGTATCTTGTCTTCACTTACATTGGGAGGGACTTTGTCACCTTGGTCTCCAACTTGTGTGCTGTCAACATGAGAGCTAGGAAGAAAGGGGTTGCCAGTGAAGACTGAGGCAAAAAAGTTGTTAAGAACTTCTGCCTTCTCCTCATCTGTTGATACAAGTTCCCCACTGTTGCACATCAGGGGGGTATGTTAATCAATAATGGATAATAGTCTGAGGTGAGGAAGAAGAAAGTTCTCCCATAAATGTTTGTTTGACCCAGTAGGATGAGCTTGAAAGAGCAAGTGCATACAGTATTCCTTTCATGAAGGCTATCTTATTAACTTCCCTAGTCTTTTTCTTAATGGTTTCTCGGGTTTTTTTCTGTTGGTCTTGGGATATTTTTTTGGTAAAATCACATTGGTAGAAGTGGGGATGGAGAGAAGGAAGATGCCAATGGAAATCATGTTCTCATGATGGATTGACTGTAGATGCTATATTGGGCGCTTTTTTCCTGAACCGAGGCCAAAGTGAATCCATTTGGAGGATATGATCTTTATCTTTTGACAAGTAGCTACACTGCTCTCAGTGCCAATTTGAATGTTAGCATATGGTTTTGTGCTTAATGTCCTTAGGTATATGCTCAGCTACTTAAATTCAGACTTTTTTCTCACTGTATGCGAACATGTATGTAGACTCTTTTGAACCCTCAAACATCTGAGCAATTTTTTAGTTCAGAAACAGTCATGTGCCAGATGATAGTATCTAATAACTGCAACTACAGTGTCATGGAGCATCTGAACAACCTCAGCATTTCAGCCTGCAGCGCTTGTGAAGATCGGCCTAAGCAAAGGTGGAGAACTTCGGGTGACTGTGCCAGGGCAAGCCAGGGAGGAAGGAGGGCAAGGCTGCACAGCTGGACCATGCCAGAGGAGGGGAGCAGCACCTCAAGCCCACACGAAATGCAACAGCTTCCACACAACCCTTCACTTCTGCACTAGTAGAGAAAACTCCTTTTTCCCACTTTTTTCACAGGGGCTCTTTTATGTGCTTTGCACCCTGGTGATAAAGAGAAATCTCCCCAGTCTTGACATCCAGTCTACACTAGAGATGTTTTTCTCTACCTTCCTCTCTGCTAAGTGATTGATCACTCTGACATCCTCATCCTCTCGCATTCCTCGTCTGTCCCTTCCTTTATGCTTCTTTTGTTTTATCCCCCTTCTCCATGCAGAAATACCTGATGCAGCAGCATGACATTTTTTATTCACAGCCAGATCCCTTCATTTGTATGTTGTATAAGTTGTGTATATGTTATAATCTTTAAGTTGAAAAAGAAAGGTATAAAGAGATTCATTAAAACCTTGGATACTCCCCCCCAAAAAAATAATTATGACACATATCTCAGCACTGGGATACTTACTAAAATGCACCATGATATTTCTCATTGGAAAGTTTGAGTCTTGTAATAAAACCTACCTCAAGCAAAATTCAATCTAGGAAAAGCTAGAAAAATTCTCTGATGGAGAAACACTCCTGAGGAAGCTTGATTGTGATTTCCCACAGTGAATAAACTCTATGAGACGTGGTGAGCCTGGGAGACAGCACATTAGACAGATGAAGCAAACATTTCAATTGTTATCATGTGTACAATTCTTGCCAAAAGACCAAGACAGTTCTTTTTAGCAGCTCATAATTCCTATAGCCTATGTACTTGTTAAGCAGAGAGGAGAAACTGCAGGATGCTAAACATAGTACACTGCTACTGCAGAAATTAGTTTAGATATTCACTGGTGTTTCTCATACATCAAAAGTAAGTAAATGACATACAGAAGATGCATTAATTATGTTCCCAGAAACTATGTAGTTTTAGATTAGCTTCAATCACAACAATTTGTTTACATGACATTGTATTATACTTTAAACCACATTCTCAGCAGCTCTGATGTGTCACACAGCCTCACCTGATCATAAATGTGTAAAAAGGAACATGTCCTAATCCAGATTTTAACTTTATGTATTTTTCTCTACCCTTTCTACGTAGAAAGGGTAGAAACTACACAGCTTCACTCCCTTGCCCTCATGATTGTCCCCTTCCTTCTATCATGGATTCTGTCCTTCTTCCAGCCTCAGTATTGAACTTGACCTGATAGTGACATGGGAAGAACTGGCTCGAGGCAGGAGCAGGCAGTCCCACCCAGCCGGCACTTCCAGCTCTGGGGCATGCCACATGGGCTTCTATTGTAATAAAGGCTGAGTCCACAGGCTAGAGAAATTCAGCTGTGGATGAATAAATACAAAGAGCAGCCTCCAACATGACAGACAGGGAATGACGTTCAGTATTTTTGGTTTTCACTGTTTTCATTTTCATTTATGCTGACTGCTCACGATAAAGCTTTACAGCCGCTTCCTTCACATTTTCTTAAACTCCACCTCAGTTCACCTCTCCTCAGCATGTGTTCCTTCCATCTTGCCTTCCTCTCCCCTGACATATTCCCCCATCTTTTTTTCTCTATACTTATCTTTTTGTCCACTAATTACCTTTAAACAAAATTCAGCTCCGGGGACAAAAGCATCCTTCCATTTACTTCATGCAGAGGGAATTGAAAATCGTGGAAGAAGCAGGATATTTCACACAGACCCTCTGCTTGCAGGATTTATCCTTTCCTCAAAACCCTTCTTTCTGTTGACTGTTTTGTATGTAATAATTTCAGAAAATGTGATTACTTTCATTTTGGCCTCTTTTTCCTAGGGTGGTTTGCATGATGATGGTATTTTGTGAAGAAAGCCCAACCAGGATGGGCTATCATTTACTACAATATGGTCTTCTAGTTGCAGCTTTTCAACAGTGCAATCCTTAGAATATAAGAATGATATTGGCTATAACTAAATGCAACCTCCCATCATAGAGACCATTCCAGCTAAGAGGTGATGAAGGTGTGAATAAAATCCAGCTTATTGCCCACCACAGTAGGATAGAAACTTTTAGCCAACTGATGATCATAGAAAGTATTATCCATGAATACATCGCATGCGATAAGGTGATAGTTTAATACGTTGTGGTTCTCTGTAATATCTGATCAAGTCATTTAGAAGAGGCAAGCAGACGTTGAAAAGGACCAAGAAGATATGGATGTTGACACTGAATACCTGCACATTTTGTGTTAATTGGTCAATGCAGAGTTTCGAACAGCTTTCATTAGAAGCTTTCCTCCAAACTATTTAGTTGCTTTCCTTCTTATTTCAGCTTCTGTGAAACTCAGGGAGAAAGGATTACCCATCAATACTAATAAACAACAAAAAACACAAAAAAAACCCAAAACAACGAATGGGCAAGGGCTCTTCTTATGTGACCAGATGATCATTAGAGAATTTATTGAAAGGAGCTCGAGTACAAAAGCTCTGAATCTATCCTCTTACCCCAGGGCCGAGCTCAGATTTGCCACACAGCCCCTTATTCTTTTCAGTCTCCTGCACACTGCCTCATATGCAACACAACAGCCATGCTTCTGTTGGGTTTAAAATTACTCAACAGCCAGAGATTTGCATAAAAGCAAGGGGGAAAAAAGCACAGTGAGACCACATAGTGTGGAATATACAGGATAGCTAGAGATGGGAATTTTAAGATAAATCAGTGCAAAAGCCAACTGTTGCATGGTGCACGTGACAAAACCCAAGTTAGACTTCAGGTTGCCTTTGTGGGTGCCATCATACAATATTCTACAGCTTTGCTTTCTACTCCAGCTTCTCATATTATCACCTTCTTTGAAGATGTGTTTGCATAGCTCAGCTAATATATGTCTTTAGTGTTATGGAAAAAAGCAATTCTTTGTTTATAAGATGAGACATTTTGAAAGTCTGCACTCAGTAAACTATGGAGTATCATAGTCTGTTTTGTCATACTCTGGTTTTGTGGTTAGAGAGTAAGTTTCGGTAGCTAAAGAAGAAGTATTACAAAACTGCCCTACTGAGCAATCATGTATTCAGATTACTGTACAGAGAGAGAGTAATTCCTATTTAGATTTAGCTAAGTACACATGGTGAAAGACTACCATTAGCTTAAGATCTTTTCTTTTTCTTACTCTGGTAATATTGTAACTTCAGCCCTCAGGATAAATGAGGCACTACTTCTAGCATGTCAAGAAAATGTGGCAAATAAGAGGTTCAAACAGTGCTTTCTGTATGTTTTAATAAATAATTTCAGATCTCCTATAGAGCCAGAGACACTAGCCTATAGTAACTGCTTGGTTGATACAGTGCACAGCCCTAACCCTCTGGCTTGGGATACTCTAACCTGCTGATATTCCTCCTACAGACAGGACCAGCACAGTAGCTCCTACTCTCTCCTTGGCACATGAAGCCTTGGTGCCTTTTAGGGATAGGAGAGTGCACTTCAAGGTGCTAGTTCCCAGGTTTTCCTTATCAAAGACCTCATTCGGGAAAGCTGTTACTCCCTTCAATTCTTATAGCTGAGTTTCCTCATAAAAATGATGACTCCCATGAGAAAATAAGGACTGGGTGAGATGTGGGAGGGTGTGGCGAATGATGAGACCTCATTCTGACGTGGAGGTGACCTATGAGAAATCAGAGAATGAGGCCAGAATTACAAGCCTGGAAATGTTCCCAAATGCCCCAGGACAGGCATGACCTGTTGTTAGGATTTCAGGATTTCAGTTTATCCCAGGGCTGGGCCCAGGCTGAACTGATCCTGTTCTCAAGTACAATGCTGTTACAGTCATTTGGATGAAATCCTGACTTTACTGAAACCTGCAGAGTTCCTCCAAGTCCTCAGCAGGACTAGAATTTTAGCCTTTATTTTATAATTTTTTTCTCTAAATACATAGTTATGTGCATAAAGAAATGAAGCAGAGATGTTGCTGTTCTATGTCCATTAACTCACTAAACGCAGGTCATAGATTTGCGGTCCCTCTACTCAAATCAAGAACTGAGGCCAAATATTCCTTTTTATTTAAAGAGTTCTGTGATTGTTAAAGAAGAATTACAGTGTGGTTTTTTTTCATAATAAATTGTTATTCTTTTTAAAAAAATATAGATCACAATCAGAACTTTTTATTTAGAGTTGTTTACAGTTAGTAGTTTCTCAATGGCAACATTTATATCTCAGCTGGGGCGGAGCACCATTGCAGTAGCAAACTGAGACTAAGATATGAAAACTACACTTGCTATGACAACTGTAATAGTAATCTTTTGCTAGGAGTGCATGTAAAACCATGTTTGAATAGGGACCTTGCCATCTATGTGTTATAAGTATTCATTTATTATGAATGTCTAGAACTAGACTCCTAAGTATCCGAGTTCTCACACCATTTTTCTCTACCTCTCTCAATATCCTTTTTATTTTACCTGAATATGAAGCTGAATATCTTACTGTTTTCCCAGATATCAACAGTAAAAAATACTTGTTATTTCTCATTCTTTATATCAAAGATGCTGTCATCTGTCTTAGTAACAAATCTAAGATCATGTGTAATTTAAGGGAATATCTGTAACTTTGAAAGACAAAGAGTAAACTTATCATGTGAGGAATTTACAAATTAATATCCCTAATTCATACTGTTAATTAATGACTATGTTTGAATCACCAGATGTAGAATTCCAGAGAATAAATTATATCATTTGTCTAAGACCATATGGCATAACTACACTAGAACTGTAATTATCTATTTCCAATTTGTGTTCCTCTCTTTAACAGGAATGTATAGTAATCACACTTCAGAAAGCTTGATAGTGTTTATATCTGATGGTTTTACTTTTTGCTGGGTTAATACAATTGTGGTAATGTGAAATGCTGTGTATAATCCTTATTCACAGTGACTGTCCTTTCAATTAACCAGATGACGTCATGCTTAATATCAGTTCAGAAACTGTAAAAAGTCCCAATTGTTAACTTTATTCTTTGAAATACAAACAAAAGGCTATTAGGCCCTTTGAAAGGGCATTTCTTTCTGTGTTTAAATAATATTGAATTAGTTTAAAACCATGAAGTCATAAACTAGAAAAAATGCATTAAGAAATATGTCTTATTTTAATAGTCCTTATTCTAACTTCTGGTTTCCTCCCACTCATTACAAAAAAGCTAGCAAAAACATCTAATACAGTCTTTCCTCCATCAGTTGTAAGGTATTAAACAATATGTTGGTGGCTATACTTATTCTACAGGTTATTGACAGATCACACTTAATGCCTTTGCTAGCTCAAACAGAGCCTGAGAACTGTTCAATCCAGTTTGCCTTTCAGGAATTTCTAGAGATAGTTACAGTCCTGCACACACATAATGCTTTCTGTCTGAAAATGAAACCATTATCACAATGAGTTCTCAGAATTGATGAACTCTTAGGCAACTGTGCAGCCTGCAGCATTTTGAGGAAAAGTCATGTTATACTTCCTCTGCACTTTTGTTTTTATAAGAATTGTGAATAGTTCAACAATGTTTTTTAAACACAGAGATACACAGAAGGTACATATCTGTAATACACAAAATTTTGATGTATACAGAAGACAAAATGAGGACCATGTGCTAATTTCTCTTTATAGGGCATAGAATTGTATTTCGGATTTTTGTTAGCAGTACTACATGGAAATTACAAAGTGTTTAATTCATTGTGACAAAATAGCAGAGACGTATCCTGTGCTGTAAATCCCCGCTCTGCGTCTTCTATTCTGTTAGTTTATTGGGGCCATAAAGGAGCTGAACTTCTAAATTCAGTGTGAAAAGGTCTCCAGAGTATGTTGGATAGCCTGACTTCTCTGAAAACTACCAGTCAAACCCTAGGATGACCTATTCATATTGCTGTTATGTTGCATTCTTTCTATATTACCATAGCTATATTATTAGTTACTTTGCATTAACTACAAAAATTTTTTTTAAAGGCAGAGTAGACATAAATGAGCAGGGTTTAGATCCCAGCCTCCTTTTTGCACAGTGCATATTCGTATATACAGGATCTGTCCTAAAGATTGCCAATCATTCTACTGTTCCTAGATCCTTTTTTTTAATCTTGTAATTCAATTACACTCTAAATTTTCCTTTATCATATTGACATTTTACGAACATAATTTATGGCACTGATATTTTTCTTCTTTCCTTTAATGGGGGCTATCATGTTATGCTGTTGATGTACAACAGTAGTCAACCATAAGAGCTGTGATCCCCTTATTTTTGGAATAATGTTTCTCCCCATGTTTAGAACTGAGATTTGGTTGACTATTCTATATAATTCTATATAATATCTTTCAGAACACGTTATCATTCAGAAATGTAAAGGACATTCAATGACCAGTCAGGGAAAACTCATGCCAAACGCTGCCATTGGTTACTCTTTTTTTACAGACTTACCCTTTTATCTGTCAGCACATTTTGCATCCTGATAATTAACTATAAAGTATCCACTGTTCACTGCGGGCTTGAACTTTGGCACCTGTGCAAAGCACAAAGGGATGTATTTGCTTTCATACGGAGAGGGATCCTTATGCAAATCACATGGTAAACAGAGAAAAACTGAAAAATGGCTGATTTATTGGAAGATACTTGAATTATCAGTGTCTCTCTGTGAAGCTGGCATTTATAATCATCTTGATATTGGCATTTAGATCATAGTGTGAAAGGGGCTTGAAAGTTCTGTTGTCGTGTTTGCCCTTATTTCATTATATGCTCTGGACAGGTGATTCCCACACGCCTAATCCACTCTCTCACTCAAAGAAAGGACGGGGCTACCTACTCGAGCCAAAAAGGATACACAGCACAAAGATCTTGGAAAACAGGTGATTACAGAGCTGATGATCCTGTTAGCCCTGTAATGAAAGTCACATTACTGTTTTTACCTAAGCCAAGAGGATGAGATTCATTTCTATAAACTGAGATGAGAAAATTCAAAGCCTACGCTTATGTTCAAAAAAATAGAGACTTTTTTCCCAAGTTTCCTTTTCTAAGCATATAATTGCTAAGTTCACCTATAATAACGAGAGATTGGATAATTTGAATATAAATGCTGAGACAGTAGGTCTTGAAGAAAAATTTATTGAAATTGCTACCCCAGTTATTACAGAATTCATAGCTGACATGTTTAGCGTGTCTTTTGCAGTGGTAAATTACCATTCTGCTCAGCAGCATATCAAAATTAATCTACTACATAGAGAAACTTGTCTTCTCATTTAAGAATGAGACCTACTTCTTTTTTTTCTTTTCTTAGTGAACCTGAGAGCAAAAACTGCACACTGTCACTAACACAAGGTTATCTTTCTGTATAAAATAAATGACTGCATTTAATCAAGCAGAAATGCAGAGTTCAGAGATTAATTGACAAAAATAATTAGACTCAAGGAATGCCTTCCATATGAATGAGAATTGAAAAATTTAGGTTCAAAAAGAAGAGACATGAAAAAGTAGACTGTTAATGATATGGTGCATTAAAAGAGCATGGCCAAAAGGACAAGGGAGGTCATCCTCCCCCTCTATTCTGCCCTGGTGAGGCCCCATCCAGAGCACTGTGTCCAGTTCTGGACTCCCAAGTTCAAGAAGGACAGGCAACTGCCAGAGACAGTCCAGTGGAGGGCTATAAACATGATCAAGGGATTGGAGCATCTCCTTTACGAGGCCTGATGAATCTGGTGGCCTTTTACAATACTGCCACAGACTTGGTGGACAAGGGCAGAGCAACTGACGTCATCTACCTGGACTTATGCAAAGCACTTGACACTGTCCCGCACGACATCCTGGTCTCAAAACTGGAAACTCATGGATTCGATGGATGGACCACTCGGTGGATAAAGAGCTGGCTGGATGGCTGCACCCAAAGGGTTGCAGTGAATGGCTCAATGTCCAGGTGGCGGCCAGTAACGAGCGGTGTTCCGCAGGGGTCGGTATTGGGACCAGTACTATTTAACATCTTTGTTGGAGACATGGACAGTGGGATAGAGTGCACCCTCAGCAAGTTTGCTGATGACACCAAGCTCGGTGGCGCAGTTGACACGCTGGAGGGAAGGGATGCCATCCAGAGGGACCTGGACAGGTTGGAGAGGTGGGCTCGTGCAAATTGCATGAGGTTCAACCAAGCCAAGTGCAGGGTCCTGCACCTGGGATGTGGCAACCCCAGGCACAAATACAGGTTGGGTGGAGAATGGCTGGAGAGCAGCCCTGAGGAGAAGGACTTGGGAGTGCTTATGGACGAGAAGCTCAACACGAGCCGGCAGTGTGCGCTGGCAGCCCAGAGAGCCAACCGTGTCCTGGGCTGCATCAGGAGAAGTGTGGCCAGCAGGTCTCGGGAGGTGGTTCTGCCCCTCTGCTCTGCACTTGTGAGACCCCACCTGGAGTACTGTGTCCAGCTTTGGAGTCCTCAACACAGAAAGGACATGGACCGTCTGGAACAGGTGCAGCGGAGGGCCACGAAGATGATCAGAGGAATGGAGCACCTCTGCTATGAAGACAGGCTGAGAGAGCTGGGATTGTTCAGCCTGGAGAAGAGAAGGCTCTGGGGAGACCTTATAGCAGCCTTTCAATACCTGAAGGGAGCCAATAGAGGAACTGGAGAAGGACTCTTTGTCAGGAAGTGCAGTGATAGGACAAGGGGAAACGGTTTAAAATTGGAAGAAAAAAGATTCAGATTGGATATAAGGAAGACATTTTTTACTATGAGGGTGGTGAGACACTGGAAGAGGTTGCCCAGGGAAGTTGTAGATGCCCCATCCCTGGAAGTGTTCAAGGCCAGGCTGGATGGGGCCTTGAGCAACCTGGTCTGGTGGGAGGTGTCCCTGCCCATGGCAGGGGGGGTGGAACTTGATGATCCTTGAGGTCCCTTCCAACCCAAACCATTCTATGATTCTATGAAAATCTGAGAGATCTGGGCCTGTTTGTCCTGGAGAAGAGAAGACCGAGAGGGGATCTCATCAACGCTTATAAATATCTAAAGGGTGGACGTCAAGAGGTTGGGGCCAGACTCTTCCCAGTTGTGCCCAGCAACAGGACAAGAGGCAATGGTCATAAATGGGAACACAGGAAATTCCATCTCAACATGTGGAAAAACTTTACTTTGAGGGTGTAAGAGCACTGGAACAGGCTGCCCAGAGAGGGTGCGGAGTCTCCTTCTCTGGAGATATTCCGAAACTGCTTGGATGTGTTCCTGTCCAACATGCTTTAGGTGAACCTGCTTTGGTAGAAGGCTTGCACTAGTTGATCTCTAAAGGTCCCTTCCAACCTCTACCATTCTGTGATTTTGTGATATTTGCCAACTGCAAGGTGTGGGGGTTCTTCCACCTTCCTTCCTCTTAAGCATTTTTGTGGGAGCCCAGGAACTGAATAATAACATTCAGTCACTTGCCTAATTCTGCCACGTCAGTCCAAAATTTGCCCAAGCCCCCTTAGCTTAAAACTTATTAACATCCTACACCTTTTACCCCACAAACATGGAAGGACTTTGTTACGCCCTTATAAACATTTCCCATGTTTTAAACATTCATCAATAAAGTTAGCCAGGGAGAATGAACAAGCCCCCTCAGAAGTCTTCGGCAGAGTCCACAGCCTACATCAATCCTGCCTGACGAGTGCTGACCAAAGTCTTTCTAAAGGCTGCCCTCACCTCCTTCTCCTTCAGCCAGACTTAGAACAGGAGCAGAAAAAGGGAGAAGTGGGCGCCAGCTTATCCAGTTTGGAAAGAGACCAAGGACTGGTCTTCCTGATGCATGGGCATGACCAATGCTCCCTCTGCCAGGATAAATTCTCCACTGCCTGTCCTTGAGTGCTGGGAGCAGTATCGTGTGGCTACTAGATATGTGGGTAGGCATACTGACCCTTCTTCTTACCAGGGTTTCACAGTGTATACAGCAAGGGATGTATGCAGCCGAGCTAAGGCTTTCTACATCACGTGTCAAGTATACTGCTCTCCTTAAAAGATAATATGGGCATAACCTTTATCTATTTTTCATTGCAATTGTGATAATTCCATGCAGGTAGTTTTTATTTTCTGAAAACTGTTACACAACTCTTTTTCGCTTGGATTATACAAATGGTATTTAAGGGCCTACTCCATATGAAAGCTTGAGGTGATAGCTCCCCAGAAGACTTTCATTTTCCCCAGAACAATTTTCATTTTCAGGAAATGAGCTTTGTTTCACCAAGAGAAAAGCTTTTTCTGGCCTGAGCTGTTCCTTTTAGACCTACCTCAGTGTGGACGTTCCTGTTCAGTCATTTCATTGGTGCAAAGACAGTAATCTTTTTACATCAGCATTTCACTTATGTCTTTAAAACACTATGTACTGTGCAAGAGACTGTTTAAAGAAATAGAACATGAAAAGCAGGAGTGCAAAGTCATGTGTATGAAGGGGGTTAGCATAACTGTCCATCCCTATCCCGCCAGCATTTACAGTTTCCCCATGGTCTCTGTGCCTCCTGTGTCTCTATCAGGTGCCATGCCACGCAGTGCACGTATGTACAGTCACGAGTAGGTGTGCCTGCATGGTGTGCAGGAAGCAACAAATGAGTAGGAGAGTTGTGTTGATGGCAATGGCAGGTTTGTGTGGGCGAAGGTACTGTGTCTTATAAACCTAGGACAACAGGAAACAATGGCTCATTAATGCCGTATGTAAGACAGGCAAATCTTCTGCTAAGTCATGATTGATTCATGTGCCAAAACCCCCGCATTAAAATTCAGAGTAATTGCAATTGAGTCATGCAGACCAGGTCCCAGCTGGCGCAGGTATTGCCAAGACATGATACGGCAGCAATCGCTGGGGTGGGGGGAAGGAGGGGCTGCTTCAAAATCTTGAACAGGGAACAAGCCACATGATGAGATCAAAGTATCAGTGTTTATTTTAGAAGAAAACATTTCTCCTTCTGTCTTAATACGAAAAAAGCTTAAAAATGTAACAGGTTACCTGGTGCTTAGTGCACAGCCTGAAACCTTACCTTAATTAGGAGTAAACTGTCCTGCTGTTCCTCTCTGAAATGTGTTGCCAGCTAAAGGAAGAGTGTGTACTTTTGGGAAGGGGGAGCAGAAGCAAGGAGAAGGTCAGCCACTGCACTTGTATGCAATACCGGGCCTTCCTTTGGCCACAGACGGGCCCTGGGCCTGACCCTTGTGAAAAACTAGTCCGCTCATATTTTCTTGCGCCCCTTCACATGATGACTTCATGAAACTATGAAAAGATGATTTATATATGGAGTACAAGAGGGCTATGAATCACAGTCAAGCTGTGCAAGTTCATTTAATGAAGCATTCCCCACTATTACTTGAATTCACTGTCTTGGTTGAAGATTCCTCCACTGCTTTGCACAGGAAATGTATAAAGCACGCAGTTAACTAAGCTACCTACTGGGAACACAGACATCTGTCTTTAGGAGAACTTGCCCTGACACAGCCAGGGATCAAACAAAGTGCACTTTGGGGAGATGGTAGCCCTCAGGAGAGTTCAAAGTGTCAAAGTGCTCTGTCAGCAGCACCTAATGAACCAAGTATTTCCAGGCATCTAGTCCCTGTGCAGCCAAGTTGCGATGCTGACGTGGTTGCAAGAAGTCTCACCGAAATTGCAGAGTGCTGCACTTCTTCCTTGGCCTGTTGCATCTCCTGTAATGTCCCAGTGTGCCAGCAGAATGTTTGACACTGCAGACTAGGTTTTAGGGGTCTTCTGTTCTTTTCTCCAGCAGAAGTGTGTCAATGCTGTTGTCTATTTAAACCTCCCAGGTTTCTCCTACAGGAACTTATTGTAGCAGCTCCCCACTTCCTTACTTAAAATGTGCAGAAATTTATAGAAATACACACACTGACACAATCATTTACATAAAATAATTATAATACCAGATATATAACATATTGGAAATACAACAGGCATAGTAAGATTTTTGTCTAAATTATTAAATCTGTCTTTGAGTAATAAATTTTGATTGTTCTATTTAGTTTGAGAAAAAAAATTAATTGTCTGAGTCACTAGCTAATATAAAAGTGGCATTGCTTTTTCCTAAATGACTCTCACTCCCTCTTTGCTTAGGGAGTATTTATTTAAGACTTTGAGAATCTGGAAATGGAATAATTACAAAATAAAACAATGCATTGAGAAATGCTTATGATTAGCTTTTCTTTATTTAACACAAAAATAGATATAAATACAAGAATAACATTGCCAAATTAATATCTGCACTGTGTATCATTCTGTGCGTGTTACCTTTCCACATGAATAGGAACACAGATAATTGACAAAAAAAAAGCAGACATGTCTTTCAGTGCTTGGACTAGAACTAAATTCACATGCTGGGATGAATGTAAAAAAGGCTGTTTCATAAGAGCAAAAATTACCTAAAAATAGCTAAAAATGTATAGTATAGAGTAACAAAAGCAGTAGGAAAAATTGGAATAGCTGCCACCCTTGGAGGCTGTTATCTCGAGCTGGAAATTGGTTTAGTCATGTCAGTCTGCTTGTTGGACATTAGGAACTACCATGACTGAAATCAGGCAAAATAATTGCCATTATTAATAATGACTATTTTATTATTAACAAAAGAAAAGGATAATTCAAAAGGAACAGCAGTGCAAGGAACAGATAGTTCCTTTTTTTCTGTATCTCTCTGTAGAAAGTTTAAGCTGATGATGATACCTTTGGGAGTGAGTCCGTTCTTGGAGGGGTCTAACACATCATGGTCTCACAGGGAGACAGGGGGGTAAAAGTTCTAAAGCTGAGTGGGACAGAAATCCAACCATTGGCTACGATAGAGGACACTACTAATCTATTTGTTGCCTTAATAAAAAGAAGAGTCTTATCTGAATCTACCACAAATAGCTGAAAAAAATGTGTAAAAGGACTGATAAATTCTTCTGCAGAAATATAGATCGTGTTTGCTGTATCACAGATAATCTATGCAGTTCATTACTTGTATACTGTTTATTAACTGTTTAAGTTATCTATTATATTGGTAAGTGAGAAATCACGAGGATCAACATTTCAGTAAACCTCTCTGATCTGAATGGCATTCAAAGAAGCCAGTTTTTATATTTTCAAAGTTGAAAATCTGTTTAAAATAAATCCAAATGACATTGCTCATGCAAATCTTTCATCTCACTAAATTAATGAAAAGTTTCTGACTTTTAAGTAGTTATTCAAGAATGTATTATCTTGTTTTCATAATCTTTCTTCTCTTAAAAGAGTGGGCGTAATGTGAGTCATTTCTTTTTGAGTTGCATAAGCCATAAGTTGTGTATGACAGCTGGCCAAATTAACTCCTCCATTAATATAAATATTCTAACGTAAATAGCTACTTATCTTAGTGACCCGTGAAGCACTTTGCTATACTGTACATAGTATGCATTCGGAGAATAAGAGTACCAAAAATCACTACGGTGGTGGTAAGATATAAACTATTTCTACCTGTAACATTAAAAGACAGATACTTTCTAAAACATTTAAATAAACAAAGTTCTCATCCAAGAAAGAGAAAAATTATACTGAGGTAACAAACAACCTTGGTAGAAAATTCTGAATGATCAAGGCTTGTTTTGAGACGAAAGCGTTCAAAATGTTCCCAGCAAAAAACATATCCAGTAAGAAAAACTTCAGCATCTTTTGAATATATTTAAATGGAAAATTGGTGCCAAGAAAGGTGTCATGGCCCTGAGACCACCAACGGGCCTGACCGTTCCTGCCCACCCACCTGTGGCTCCCCCATCCTGCGCACGGACCAGGGCCCTATGTCAGCCCCTCCAGGGCCACCAGCCCCTGCCCGAGCCTTGTCTCCAGCTCCCCACAGCCCCAACCTGCCCCACCGCCGGCCCAGCTGAGCCAGGCCCACGTCCCGGCCTGGCCTTGGCTTGTCCCCGTCCCCAGGGAGGGGACCCCCTGCTGCCCCCGGCCCCCAGGAGCTGCCCTGAGTGCCCTGGCAGGGTGGACACTTCACTGGGCTGCTTCCAGCTCTGCAAAAACATACTTACAGTCCTCAGACAAAATCCTTTGTGGTGTTTTTTTATCCACAAACTTTGGTTTAAAAACAAGAAAGCCTGCTTTCTTGAGACAAAGAGCACGTGCATGGCAAAGCTTGAAAGGCAGAGATTTTCCATTCTTCCCCTCAATCAGAGGAGCACCATTTCTCAGATTTTATAGACTGCTTCTTGACCAAATAGCTTCTTTAATATATTTTAACTTCCAACTGAACACTTCCAGTAAGTATGTCATACAAATCACAGCATCCAAGGCTCACCTAGATTTTCTAACACAGATAAGGGAGAATGATATGGAAAGCTGAAGCATGTAAAATCTGTAAAATACAACTTTTTAAATATCACAGAATCACAAGGCAATTTATACTGGAAGGGACCTTTGGAGGCTGTTGAGCCAAAGTCCTGCCCAAAGTGAAGTGGACTCATAAATTGGATTGAGGTGGTTTTGTCCAGTCAAGTTCTGAATTTTTTGAAGGATGGGGGTGCCACAGCCACTTTGGATGCCTGTTCCAGTGCCCGGACACATCCACAGAGACGACTGTTTCCTCAGAGCTAGCTGGAATTTCCACTGTGCCAACTTGTGTAGATTGTCACTTGTCCTTTCGGTGTGCGCTTCTGAGGAGAGTCTGGCTCTGTTTTCTCTGTAATTTCCCCTTTTCCCCCATTAGATATTTGAAGACAGTAATAGGAACCCCCCTGAGTCCTCCCCTCCTCCAGGCTGAACAAGCCCATCTCCTTCAGTCTCTCCTTTTACATGATGGCCTTCAGCCCCCTGACTATTTCAGTGTCCCTCCAGTGGACTCACTCAGGTACATCAACAGCTACCTTGTTTCCAGGAGTCCATACCAAGGACACAGAATCCCAGATGCAGCCACAAAAGCACTGAGTGGAAGGATCTCCTCCCTGCCTGCTGTCTGTGCTTCGTCCAACGCAGCACAGTGCGTGGTTGGTCTTCACCACACAGGTGAACTTCTGACTCCTGTTCAACTTCTTGGTTTTGAGTTCCTCTTCTGCAAGTCTGCTTTCTACCCAATCGGTGTCCAGGCTGCAGGGTTGCATGATATTTTCCAATCCCAGATGCCAGACTTTGCATTTATCTTTCATGAACTTCATGAAGTTTCTGTTCATGAGGATTTCTGCAGCCTATCAAAGTCCCTTTCAAAGACAACCCTGACCTCCAGCACTTTGGTGTTATCTGCAAATTTGCTGAGGGTGTCCACCCAGTCATCCACATCATCAATGAACATGTTAAACTGTTTTGACTTCAGTATGTATTCCCTGGAGAACATCATCATAACCAGACACCAATTGGACTACGAACCACTTGAGTCCAATTTTTCACCCATATACAGTTTCTCCATCTGGGACAAACCTTCTCAATCTGGACATTAAAATTCTATAGGAGAATGTGCCAAGAATCTTGCTAAAGCCAAAGTCAATCACATCTGTTGCTCTCCCATTGTCCACAGGTCCAGCATTTCATCAAAGAAGACAGTTACTTTGATCAGGCATGATTTGTTGTTGGTAAATACATTCTGGCCATTTAAATCCCTTTCTTGTCTTACCTGCACTTGGAAATGGCTTCCAAGCTCATAGAATCATAGAATCTTTTAGGTTGGAAAAGACCTTTAAGATCATGGAGTCCAACCATAAACTTAACACTGCCAAGTCCAACACTAAACCATGTCCCTAAGCGCCACTTCTACACCTCTTTTAAATACCTCCAGGGATGGTGACTCATACACTTCCCCAGGCAATGCTTAATATCCCTTTCAGTGAAGAAATGTTTCTCAATATCCAGTCTAAGCCCCCCTTATTGCAAGACAATTTCCCCATAGTTTTCCGAGGAACTGAGTCAGGGCCAAGTGTCCTTAGTTGTCCTGTAGGTGCATGACCTTTCTTCATTCACTTCTTAAGATGCCTTTTTCCCATCACTGGGGACGCCCCCTTGACCACCATGGCTTTTCAAAGGTGATAAAGTCTAGTCTTGTAATACTGTGGCCAGTTCCCTCAGCCTGCTGTCTGGGCCTAGAGATTTCTTCATGTCCAATGTGCTTAAGCAGTCCATAACTCAGTTCTCAGTACTTCTCTCCCCTTAACTCAATCGGAGTTAACTCAGACACCTGGAGATGCCTGAGAAAATACCTGCTCAATAAAGACTGAGGCAAAGAACATACTTCTTTGTGTTTTCCATGTTCCTTTTTCAACCACCCCATTCAGCTGGCCACATTTTTGCTGATCTTCATTTTGCTGACGACGTACCTATAGAAGACCTTTTTACCTTTTATATTACTCGTCAGCTTCAAATCCAGCTGATCTTTGGCTTTTCCCTGCATGCCTGGGCAATGCCTCTGCACTCCTCCCGGGTAGCCTGGCCCCAATTCCACCTTCTGTACACTTCCCCTTTGTATTCAGGCTCAGTAACATGCTGCCCTTTCCACCAAGCTTGCTCCCAGTCATACCTACTAGATTGCCTGTTTAAGCATATTTAGGATTTTCAGAAAAAAACCTATAAACTTGCTATATACCCCAAGCGTCTTAGTTATAAAATGTCTCTTATAAAAAGTCTTTTATTTTGATACATCTTGTACACGTAATACACTTAATGCATACTAATATATCTAATCGTTCTAATGCATCTTAGTACAAAATGAAAACTGTTGAATCACAGATTGGTAGAATTATGCACACTTTTATGCTTAGTTACAACCATTCTAACTCATACACAAATTACCTTCTGTCATTTACTGCTTTAACTGCCATGTAAAATGAAAAAAATAAAAGAAACCCAAAACCACAGAACATTACAGGAAAAAATGGAAATTGCAAAAATTTACTTACAAGTGTTGAAAAAATCCTCAGAAACCATATTATATAGATCATGAGATGATAACAAATAGTTATCTTTCAGCTGTGTTATTGTTTGCATTTATGACATGAAGGCAGTTTACCCTATGAGCTGAAAACTCTTTAACCATGCGTTCTGCCTTCCATTATCTCCTCACATCTCACAGGCTGAGTAGGAGGAGGATGTGTCACTGTGCAAGCTACCCAGGCAGCATTTAGGTAAGGACAGCAATTGGGAGGATTAATTGTTCATTCATGAAGTGTGCTGATTCAGTGCCTCTGGTTGGAAGTACTCCACCTTTCAGATGAGAGAATGACAGAGAAATCCTCTCTCCCACCTGAGTCCCATGGCATGTAGCTTCGTTATTAAGGTCAGACTTCCATTCCGCTTTTGGTTCTGCTCTGTCACATTGGCCCCTAATCCCGACAGTCCCAGGGGATTAAAGGAAGCTATTTAGCCTAACCACCTGGTTCCCAAGACTGACACCAATTTAATAATGTGTCATATGTAATTTCTTTTAAAGGTTCTTATCATATGTGGGTTGCAAAACATTACAAAACCCAAATACGTTCACAAGGTAAACTTGTATCTGCAAGTCAACTCAATGGGTGAGATAAAAGACATAGGGGTGCAAAAGTCAGCCCTCTGCATCCCTTGTACTTACCTTGAGGGAGAGGCATTGCCAGTCAGCCTAAAGATGCCTCATTTGGATTCCCATTGAAGGTCTTGAGACATTAATGTAAATTGAGTAGTAAATGAATATTAGTATGTCCGGTCTTTCACCCCTGGATGTGCTTCGGTAAAAAACAAAGATGTGTAAAATGCAGAGATAGAAATAGATTATCGAAAGATGTATTAATGGCTGACTTGTTGAAATGAAAATTTTAAAAAAGAATAATCCAAATGTATGTATTTGTGAGCTGCAGTGGGTACCTGGACATATGAAGAAATTATTTCTGGAGTGTTAGTTATGGGTTTGTTATTTGTTTGTATTTATATTTATAGCTGAATCACTCTGAAATGTATTCACACATTTTCCAGATTATACAACAGAAAATTATATATATTAGGATATTTAAACACTGATACGATAATGGACAAAATTATTGAGGCCATTAAAAGTGTAGGCCATGTTTACCCACCTCTTTCTCTACTAGCTCTTAGTGATCCATCCCAGATCTCATCACCCAAGCTGTGGATCTTCCTGGAGGAGTCAAGGACCTAAAGGTTCAATGTTGCAATTATTTCCCAGAAATCAAGTGCCAAAGTGCATCTATTGCTTTCGGGAGTAGAGGGTAGATCTGTATTGATGTTACGAAATCTCAGAGAGAATATGCTCCAGAAGGAAGCTGGATTTCTAGAAGATGCATGAGGTAGAAGTAAGGCAGATTTCTAGCCATCTCCTCCTTGCAGGATTAATACTCTATTTCTTCTTCCAAGAATTGAAGTAGGATAAATTGTTGACAGCAGAGAAAATTAGTAAACTTTTGAGCCCTTTATCAAGAACTTTGCAGGGTTTCATCTGCTGAGTTTATGTTGGTATAGTTCATTGCAGGTTGACAATGGGACATTGAACACCTTGCCTATGTCACCTGGGGATAGAGCTGGTACTGATGGGGAGCAGCTGACAAGGTGGCACATGGAACCCAAATTCCTAGAGCCTCAGCATGCAGTGGCACATGCTGGGCATTTGATACTCCTGCTACTCTGCAGTGGGACAATCCTCAGTTCCTAAAATTGGCATGCGATTTCCATCCTGGACTCACTGGTGCTCCACATTTCTCAGAGCACCTGATGCTTCCAGGAAAGGCTGATCCTGCTGTGTCTGTGCAGGACCAAGAACATGCATCAATACTAAAGCTGCTGGTCCCAGACAGTGCCAGAATGACAACATGTGCACAATTACCTCATCTGGTTAAAAGAGTGATGATCGTGTGAAGCTTCTTGGCTTGGATGGTGCTGTGCCCTGTGGCACTAGGGTCAAGGACCAAGTTTACCTTGCAGACTGACCTGCACAGTGGCTAAATGTCCCCAGGGACGTAATCTTGATTCTCATCAAGTACTCATCAGGACATACATTTATAAAGAATTCCATAAAATTCTTCAGGACACAAGTCAATTATTAAACAAAAGCAGAAAATAAAATAATGCCTGACTATTGGACATTTGGGTGCTGTATAAGGCATTTAAAATTCTGCTGCAACTTTTGTGTGTGCCATTTGCTGACATTTTCTGAGGTATAGAGAAGGTAGGACCCAGAATCTGAGCCCAATGCTGGCTGTGAACAGCAGTAGTTTCTAGAATTCAGGCTGTTTAAGCTGTTCAGGCTGTTCTGGGCTCAAAATCTGCTCAAAATCGATTGAAAGATTTTCCTTGTTAGGATGCCCTCTATATAATCTGGCTGTATATGATATTTTTCAGATCCATTTTCCCTACTCCAATGCTCTTTTGCAAGAAGTTCCACCAGCTTGGAGCTTCCAAGGCAGGCTGTCATCTCTCTCAGTTCTGATACTAACTTGATTTTAAGGGGAAGTTCTCTGCAGATAAAAATATTTCATTGTAGAAACAGAGAAGATAGAAGGTTGCTGATATGGTTCCACCATTTTCTAGAACAATCAGCACTTTTGGTCTGTCCTACTGCACAACTTCCTCTTTAAAGTGTTCATACGCTTACATTCACCTCCAGTGCTCCTTGTGCTTACCTCATGCCTGTGGTGGTTGTTTCCATCTATGCCACGCTTTCAGAGATTACTGAGTTTTGACTTGGCTGTTAAAATGTGGTTAATAATGATAAACAGCATGTGGTAACCTCAGAAAAATATCTAAATACTCCTTGGTGCCTGAGAACACCTTAGAGAGCTCTGCGTTTCCTCAGAAAGTCTATGTATTTCTTCCACCAGGCCATGACAAATGTCTTTGTGACAAATGCAGATGTTCTTTTGATGAGTGCTATGTGCACCCTTTTAAAAGAAACTGACTACATGATTTGCAAGAGGATAAAGAAACTGAACATATCATCTTTGGTAATCTGAATGCATCTTTTAAACTGATAAATACAATAAGGCACAAGTGATCTTGAAAATTGCACCTGGTTGTTATAAATACTATGCAAGATTTCTGACAGCAAACAAGATGAGAGAAAGGAGTCTTTTTTTTTTTTGCATTTACCTCATGCAGTTGACAGTCTTTAGCTGACTGCTTTTCCCTAGTGAGGCCGGATCAAGCAGACACTTGCTTGATTTTACAGACATAAGTAACTGACTTCACTCACTTGAACCACCGTTACAAATGGCTTGAACCAGCCATTACAAGACCAGGGTTCTCACCATCATCTGGATGATAACACGGATCTCCTTAGCAGCAGGTCATGAATGACAGTGTAAAATCAAAGAACTGCTTAGGCAGACTGTGTCTATTTTTCACGCCAAGCTTAAAGGACTGTCAGGAACAGCCGCTCAGGGCTTTCCTCCCAGCCCACTGCCCTGGCAAACCACTCACTGGACATGGGCAGTTCGTATAAGGAATCAGTAGAAAACTATTTACTTTACATTTTTAGTAGGAGTTGTTTTCTGATCACTTATTTCCTGGGTTGAGCTGCCCCTGGAAGCAGGGGGAGCCAGTACTTGGGATGGCGTGGGGTGAGGGGTATTTGTGGCTTTGGGAGCAGGAGTAGGAATGTAGCAGCCCCACCTGAGGTCAGTTTAAGTCACTGTATTACACACTCCTTAGGCAAAAATTACCTGAACATAGTTTTGACTATTATTAAGCTTGATTAACTTTCATAGTGATTGTTTGCCTTAAATACCAGCTGGCTCCTCTTTTTCCTCGTCTATAGAAATGATTCTGAGATGTTAATATAATGAAACCAAACATGCTGAGGGAAACATTAACAGGCTCGTGAGTACAAAACACCCTTCTCTCTGAAAAGCTCCAAGCTGTTCCAGCAGTAGTGGTTTGAGCTTTGGTTTGTTGTTTTTACATGACATACTACAATATTAAAATAAGCAGATCCATCAGGGGACACGTGTCATGATGTATCTCTGGGGTTTGAAGCATGCAAACAAAAAAGCAGTTTCTTGACCTAACAGTGTTCTTTCAATTTTATACTAACTTCAATTTATAAGAACCAGCTGTTTTGGCTCCAAGGCACTGCTAGAAATTATGAAGCCATTTAGCAAAACTTGACTACACAAAGCACAGAGTAGTAAAGGATCAGGGCTTTGGTCTGAAACCCAAAGGGGTTTTAGACACCTTAAATCAAAAGTCTGTCAACAGTACCCTCTGAACCACCACTTTGCTTCAGTGTGTTTTCTGTCCAAAAGACTATTTCTCCTACTAGAATAAACTCCTGTCCTAACGACTCTTGTTCAACCCCTTGTGCTTCCCTACACTTAAACCTCACAAAGGTGTCCCTACACTTAAACCTCTTAACTTAACTTAAACTTAACAGGCTGTCCTCTAGCTGTCTCAATGCATGAGCCGTAAGAAAGTCATTCTCAAAGCAGTGTCAGTGTTTTTTTCTAAGTCTTAATACTTGTGCCTTGCCTGGATGGCCTCTTTCTTAGCTTGCTGGGTTCTTTCAATCCTGTTTTTAAGCTCTACATATGTACCTACAGGCTGAAAGTTGGGCTAATGCAGAATTTGGAGACCTAAAGTCAAGGTAATCCACACCAATCTTTATTTGTCAAAGTCTTGACATGTCTGTTTTCATCATAGCAGTTCCTAAGGCCCCTTTAGTTGTTAATTTTGTGGAGAAAACTGGGCCTCTCATTGCCTAAAACTGTTTGGATCCACCTGCTAGTAGTCTTTCCTTATAAATCCCAGTCCAGTAAGCAGGCGCAGAAGATGTTTCCTAGAATCAAATGTCTATCTTAAATCAAACATTATTAAAAGTTCCATTATTGAAAGTCCTTCAGTGGCTCTGGCCCCTGATCTCTCACACATTAGTAGTTTTCATGTCCAGACTAGGCTTTTTTTTTTTAATGTTACAAAAGTGTGGTTTTGTCATGTTCTTAGTCTTGGTTTTCTTGTATCATTTGGCTTCCAGAGAACAATTGGCAACTACAAGACAGTGCCTCCAGTATAAATATTTCTCACTAAATGGTGTCCTTCACTGTTTCGTTTCCCTTTGACACCTGTTAGGTACGTTATTCCCCCTTCTTGATTCTTCTATAAATGCATCTTCCTTAAAACATGGCAACGTTGCCAAGACTCAGGATTCCCTTTTTTTTCTTCACACTGCATTGTACCGACAATTTTAGGTACTCTCATAAAAGAGAGTATTTGTGCAGAAGAGTAGAGACCAACAGAAATACCAGAATTGGGAACAGAAATACCATCAGGAATCAAATCTTCCTTTAAATGCTTTCAGAATGAGGTAGAACACACTGAATGAGAGGGACAATACTTGTTGTCTAACCATGCTGTAGACTTTCCTGAAGGCTTTAATAAGACTTTTCTTGCCCCCAAATCAAAGCTATTTCAGTCCAGCTTTCAAAATTGAATATGGTGTCTCCTATATTTATATGACTTTGAAGTGCTTGGTTTAGGTCTCAGCTACAGGCAGATTTGCAATTCTGATGCTGCAAGGACCAGACACATATCTACGGGCAGAGAAGGTTAAAATTGAACAGGTTGGTTGCTACCTGCCACATGCTGTTGTAGATTGCATCGGCTCCATGCATGATATACTATAAAAAGAGTCATAAAAGCCAATGAAATGAAAATAATGAAATTTTAATACAGTGGAAAGGAAAAAGCAGAATAACTATGTACCATTAACAGTCCAAGTTTTACCCTCAGGCACAATTTATTGGTATCTTTTTATTGGCATTTTGCCTGCTTCGTAAATAAAGTTATAGCACGTCTTTAGGGAAAGCAACTAGTTTACAAGATTCCAGCATTTAATTATATGCCAAAATAGAAAAAAATAAGTGGATATAGTAAAGCAAAATGCTACCATTGAAAGGATAAATGGTTAAAATAAGCGCACGTGGTTATCCACTAAAAACCATGTTTGAATCACAGATTCTGTTAACAAGAGATGTGTCCAATGAGATGGAACCATCACGCCACATGATTACATTAGCAGGTACAGTACATCTTTCACAGCAGCTGTAGTTCATAACAGTCAGGAGAAATAACTGGCCTTTTTAATAAAGACTTTTCAGATGATGACTCCACCTTTCTCTGTTGACCTTTATATAACTGATGGGTGAAATGGAGGTGAAAGAATTCTCAATAAATCCATGATTAAGTACAAAACCCAGGCTTGCTCAGAGCGTTGTGAAGGATTGGGGCAGAATCTCAACTTGGCAGAATTCTGGCTGCTTGACGATGTTGATTTAGTTAGAAAATAATTCTCAAACATTAGGGAAGATTTTTCACATTCCCATCCTAAATGTAAAAAAAGTAAACAAAAAAGTAGTTTGAGATGATAGTATCCCCTAATTTTCTATCTTTCCTGAGTTAAAATACCGGCATATATTGTAACTCTTGCAATATATGGATTTTATTAGCATTTGATTAACATATACAACTAATGAGGAATATTTTATGTGACGATTGGATGATATTTCAGAAACCAGGTGTAAAGTGTCTTTATTACTTAGCTATAATATATTTTTTCATATTAATATCGGTTTTAACTTCTGCAGAAAAAGTGTTGGGCCAAATGTTTAATGAAAAATTCATTTGCCAAAAAGGAAGAGCTTTGGCAAAAAGAAGAGTGCTTTCTAATGTAAAAAATGAACAGTTCATTTCAGAAATACAGAAACATTTTGCATAAACATTTTTAAATTATTTCATATCTTGTTACTCTTCATTTCCAAAGACTTTCATCCTTTAAGAATGTATCAAAATGTACCAACAAAAAAATTAAGTGTGAAATGATACACAGCTAAAAGTATCATTTCATATTCAATCAAAATAATAATTTTGAAGTGAATTCTAAAAAATTAAGGATTTTTTTTCTCATCAAGACCAGTTAAGTATTTCTGTTCCAGTTTCTCTGAATTCCACTCAGGAATTTCTACTGTATACTTTTCATTCAATTATTACAAAAGAAGGGAAACACGTTTCATATGTCTTACATCACTGAATCACTGGTCAGCTTTTAAGAAAAAAGCTAAGCAGTACACTACAGCCAAAACAAATACAGTTTACCAACATAAGGATTAAGGATGTAAGAATAATGTAAAATTATTAATGTAATTTTTCTTAGAGTTCTTGGAAAGATACACATTCATTACCAAAACAGATGTTGCAGTGGACAAGTGGAGAAGTTATTTATGACACTTTGCAGTGGTTTGTCAGAATAAAAGTAATAATATTGCTAAACCATATGCTTGTTGTATTATAATAAATTAATATAAAAATGCAAAATGAGAACCATATTATTCCAAGGACACATTCTCTAAAATCCACATCTTATGTTTATGGAGATATGGACAGAAGTAAAAGAAAGATGGAACTTTATTTACCCACTGAATACAGACATTTTCATTAATTGAATATTTACCCTTCCGATGCTTGGCAAAAGCATTAGAAAACTATATTTTTCTTTACACAAGGAAGCATAAGTTATTTTAAAATGTATTTTTCATTACATTTATAAATGGGTTACAAGTAAACTTTATTTATGCATTTGCATCTGGCTTTTTCTAAAAGGCGGACACAGCCAGATATTTCTGTCCAAAGTCCACATTTACTCAGAACGTAGAGTCAGAAGAAGGGCTCCCTGTGTTCAGCGTAGTGAAAATTCAATTTAATCACTCAAGTTCAGTTTCCAGTAAGTGAACAGATGAATAAACTAGTTTCATGCAAAAACAAAACAAAATGAATAAAGCAGACTAGGCTTCAGGAGAATCCCATTCGTCCCATTATATGTTGCACCCAATCCCTTTATAAAGAATATTTCCTGAAAAAAACCTGTAGGTGTTGCCTAGGCAGCTAGACATTTTAAGGAAAAGACTGGAAAGGATTAACAGTGAGAGGACGAAATTGAAAAGGGTCAGATTTGTCTTGTTTTGAAGAAAAAAAGGTTTATTGAGTTTGGATCATCTGACAGAAGAGATCTGCTTCCTTCTACAATATTGAGATGGTGCATGGAACTGGTAGAGGATACTGGAGATTGTTCCCACTACCTGTTTTATAGGATACGGAGCTGGATCCTTACTCACATGGACTCTTCCAAGGCTTGTAAGGTGGGACCTAAAAGTGAGTAATGGTATCTAACATAGACTTCAAACTGAACCCCTTACCTTCCAAAACCATCACTTACATGGGTAAAGAAAATAGCATGAAAATATACTTTTACTCATAAATACACATAGTGGGTTTTAAACCGAAAATAGGAAACTGCTACAGGGATTAGATTAATAAAATGAGGAAAACTTGCTGTTCTTTACCAGGCTACAGTAAACACCTTCTAAAATATCCTGTCTCGAATAGTAAACAGTTTCAGACTCTTCAAAAATGGGAAATCGCAGTGATTTAGAAAGGGAAAATAATGGTAAAAACTTCCTTAATATGTATTGATCAACAAACTGGTAACAAAATCTTTGACCGCATATATCATGTTCCCTAGTTGCAATTCCACTATATAATGAAGTCAACATATCTTAAAATACATGCATGGTCAAGATTAGCAGATGGTCATCTTTCTTCGCTCAGAAAATGCCTTAAAAAGCTGGTCTCTGAATAGCAGTTGGCAGGAAAAATATGCAGATGGCAGAATTAACTTTAATATACATCCATTACTGATATAAAATTAAATAGGATAGATAATTACAAAGCATAATCACCGATGACTAATTGCAAACAACAGACATAACATGTATATATTTCATATGCTAGTTCTTAAAATGCACTGCTGAGGCAGCTAGGCATTGAACAAAAATATTAAACCACAAATTAAATATGTTGTTGGCAAAAACAAAACCAAGGAAAAAATCCATAACTAGTCAATCAGCTGCTCAATAGAATAAGCGCCTCTTGCACTGTGCCCTGAAGGTCAGTACTCTGTCATTTTAAGACAACATTTAAGACAACACATATCTGTGAAATCTGAATTTCACATTTGTAGTAGCTTTGCAATTTAATTTAATCTTTATGATTGGTGAGGACAAATCTTGTTACCAAACATACTTATTTCTAAAACAGTGATTTATTTTTTGTGACTTCTCAGCATATAGGAGAGATACAAATTATGCCCAAGGACCTGAAACAAAAATTGGTATGTTTATCTTGAGAATAAAATACATGTGGGAGTATTGAACATGTAGACTAATTTAAACTGGCTCTACAAATTATCTCTATGACACCTTTATATAATTTTGCCTCTGAAATTTATAATAGATACAAGTTTCTATGAAAAGTTTTATTAATAACGTATGACAATCTTTGTGATAGATAACCAGTTTTATTAAAGAGTTTTAATGATTTTCTGAAGAAACAGATAGCAGTGATCAAGTGTAATTTAAAAAATTATGAATTAAATCATTATGAGTTAACCTTAGCCATCCAGAATTCTGATGTAAGAACTCTATCAGGGAAGTACATTGATTTAATTGCACTTTTTATACTTTAGTCAAAATGTCAAAGGTATGCCCTGAATTGTATATTATCTGAGGGCTTGATTGCTTGCTTGTTAATGATTGTATCACTCATCCGGAAATAAGCTCTTCTGACATTTAGCTTTACTCTGTTTGCTTTTTAAAGTGAGACGTGATTTAGCTAAGGCAAAGAAAAGAATACAAAGTAGGAAGCACACGGAATTAATTATTTACCATGTGAAACTCCATCTACATTGAACTGTCTCAGCCCAGAGCAGCTGGGTTTTTGAAAAGCTTCCTGGCTGTGGCTGGGGGTGATGCCCTTTTTGGCTCCACCTGCCCTGGGGTATGGGATGGCTGTGCTCTGCCCCCGCCGAGCTGCCAGGGCTGCTCCTCACATTTCTCCCAGGAGTTCCAGTTCAGCAACCACTGCCTGAAGAGTTTAAGCTAACAGTTTAAGCCACCACATCGTTTGGGCTAATAAAAAAATGTGCTGCTAATAATAATAAAAGATGTACTGCTAATAATATATTACTTAAGCTAATACAAGTCACTGCAAAGGGAACGGATTGGGAAGTCCTCACATCAAGTAATGCTGCTGAGCACGGCAACTTCTCCCGCAGAGTTTTGGAACATCACAGAGCTAAGCTTTTATGCTGTCTTCAGGCGTCAGCGTGGATAGGCCACGCTCTGGCTGGATCCCACCTTTCAGGGATAATGTTCCCATCTGGACACAACGCGCTTTGATCACACAACTCTGACAATGTGCAAGCTGGGGTCTGGGCTGGCTCCCCACGCCAGGAGCCGAGCACAAATCCCAACACGCTCCGGGTGGCTCCGCTGCCTGCCCAGCCCTGCTGGACCCGCTGCTGCTCTCTCCTCTCCAGGCTTCTGCAGCAAATCAAGGCTGAATCCAGGAGAAACTGCTGGCTGACAGCACAGATAAAATTTCATCACCGGATTTCATCGCAACACATACATTTTTGGGGGTAATATCTTCATCGTGATAATACAATTCCACCTGGTACTACAGAGTAGACTATTAGTAGTTATTGGGCCTGAATAAACAATTTTCAAAAATAATTCCCTATCAGGTTACAAACAAACTGTATTCTATTAATTTCACTGTTTATTGGTTAATACTAGCAAATAGTTTCTATTTCCTGGGCAATTAAGGGGGAAAAAATGATAGTAATGTGCCATTTTTCCTGTGACTGTAAATTGTTCCTGCATGGATGGATGTGATAAAGGGGAAATACTGCAGGTGTGTCCTAAAAATATTACTTCTACTATTTTATGTAGCAAATTATAAATATTAATAAATTGTCTCAACTAAGTAAATGGATTGTCTTCCAACCCTTTTAGTCATGCCTCAGGTCCATAGGAGCTCACCTGCTGAAGGATCTCCAAGTGTCACTGTGATGGGCTCCTCCAGGCCGGGAGGCAGAGAAGGCCCCAGGCAGCGCGGCTCACTGCCCCCCGCCCCACAGCTGAACTGCTGATGAATGGTTTCCCCGTCAGCTTTAGATACGTCATAGCAAATTATTGCAACTTAAATATTTCCTGTTGTTATGCAGTGTCAAACA
>JAHREE010000482.1:947586-957936 GCA_033628505.1 Tringa tobata
CCTTCCTTCCTTCCTTCCTTCCTTCCTTCCTTCCTTCCTTCCTCCCTTCCTTCCTCCCTTCCTTCCTCCCTTCCTCCCTTCCTCCCTTCCTCCCTCCCTTCCCTTCCCTTCCTCAGAAGACATTCTTGTGCCTTACCTGAAGTTCTGGCAACTGGCCTCCCCCTCAGAGTTTAAGGGAAAATGCACACTAAGAGTCATCTAATACTAATTGCAGATTATTTAAGGCATGGTGGCTTGATGCAGTGCAGAAGGATCACATAATTAATGTAAGTGCAGTGATCAAAACGAGCACTGTGTGTCTGCATTTGGCTGCAAGAAGCAATTCAGCTAAGAGAGTGCCTGTTCCTACCCCGTGGTGTCATCGTTTGTTGTCTTCTTCTAGGGTAACGCCTGTGGAGTGCTGTCAGCCAATGCATTCTGACCAGTAAGACATTGAATGGTCTCAGACTGGGAAACGTTTACCAGAACAACTCCAGCTGATGTGGCACAGAAGGCACGCTGAAGGTCTGTACTCTTCTCCCTTTCGCTCCTTTATTTTGGAAATATCACAGGAAAAATGGGATACGAGTAGCAGTGGGATCCTGAAATTTCTGCAGTGCTGAAACTTTCAGGGAGTTTAACCACTTTGCCAACCGCTGCTCAGAAATGTGTTGCTTTCACTCTGTGGAGCCTGGAGAAACAGAAAGAAATGAATTAGCCATGAACTGAGTGTTGGCAGTTCAATCGTTGGTCCAGGAGTCATAGCTGTTTGCAAGGCAGCTCACGCTGGGCTGTCCAAAGCGTGGGCAAAACTTGAAATATTCCCCAAATAGTTGCTTTTAATCGGGTTTAAATGGATGGGTTATGGACTGAATGCATATGCATCACCAGATATGGAACAAGCAAGCACATTAATAGAAAAAACATTATTCAGAAACGTGGGGGCTACTGTTCTGTGAGAATGGATTAACGGGACACAGGATGCCCTCATCATCCAGAGATCTGTTATTATGTGCATGCCAATATTTTGTTCTCCCTTAGCAGCGTCATAAATGATGTGTCCATGCCAAATCTGGTTTTAGGTGACCCAAAGAACCATCTGCTGCCTTGACTGCAGATGCCTTGTCCTGACACGTGCCAGCAGGAGAAGCGGCAGCGTAACGGTGCTCA
Organism: Tringa tobata; assembly: GCA_033628505.1. NCBI lineage: Eukaryota > Metazoa > Chordata > Aves > Charadriiformes > Scolopacidae > Tringa > Tringa tobata. The sequence continues at coordinate 948,736 of JAHREE010000482.1, forward strand.
GAGCACCCTGGTGGAATGTCACCCTGCCAGACTGACAACAGAAAGGGGCTGTTTGCTTTCTTGTTTGGACACTGGGCATGTTTTCCTCTTCACAGTATCTGTGTGAACAAAGGAACTGCTTTACAGCCACCAAATACTTAAGGCTGTCACAGGTGCATTGTCACAGCAGGACCGACAAGGAACACCTGTATGTGTTTAGATTCTCAGGCTTATCAGTAACGTGTTGAAACTCAGTCAATGAGATTATAGTGCACTGGTGCACGTGGCTTGTATTTACATTCAGCATTTTTGCAAGGGTTCAATGTGAGTCAAATAGCTGTCTAACTAGTGAAAATTTATAAAAATATTGAGTATAACTTTGTCACATCCTTGTTTTCCATTATTTTGACTTCATTCTTTGAAGCCTGTCACTAACATTGAAGGAATTGATCCCATTGGATGTGAACCTGATAGAGTAAAATACATCTTGGAAAGGTATAACATAATTCCCTATTTACAGTACACAGCCATAACTGAGAACTAATGACTTCTATCTAAAAAAAAAATCCATTGTGCTACCTGAATCTCTAAGATAGTACTTTTCTGTGTATTGCGAAACTTTGCAATAGAACTGTTTTCCCCAAGAAAGCAACCGGGAAGTTAATTATTAATTATCTGTAAATTATCTTTCAAAAATATAAATTAGTGTAATGATAGGGTCTAGATCTCAGCAGGAGGTAACTAATTGTTTTAAATCCTTTTTGATATGCTGCAACTTCATAAATACTGTGCTGCTCAGATATCAGCCTGGAGGAGAGACCCTCCTTAGGAAGGGAAGCCATACGCCTGTGCAGGCTAAACCTGCCCACCTCCTGCCATACAGCTGGGTACTGAGCTGCAGTGATAGCGAGACACTTTCTGTATCAAAGGAACTCAGAAATGCATTGGAATTTTTGATGATCCAAGAGCTGTATTTTATTAATCTCCAGGAACAGGATGAGTTAGGGGATAAAGTCATAATAGCTCGAGTGTGGAAGTGTCTCTAAGGACCACTACAATAAGTCAGGCTTTGCTGGGGTTTGCTCTATGAAGATTTTTATTTTTGCATTAATGTTTTCCATTAAAAGATACTATTGCATTCAACCACTGCCTGCTGCCAGTTTGCAGGAAGGATTTTCCCATCACTACTGTAAGCAGAAAAGCAGTATGAGCAAGGAATAAAGGCTGAGCAGAACTGACCTGTAGCGTAGGAATAACATCTTCTGACTCTGTAGCAGCAGCAAGGGATCGTAGGACAAAACCCACCCACAAATTTCACATTCTTTATAGAAAACAAAGACAGGTGAGCCTATCATACCCCATGGTGATGTTCATTTTCTCCTTCTCTCCAAGCTCATTTAGGTTCTCCTTGGACCGAGGGTGCTCTGCTCGGCCTTTACGGCGGGCTACGTGGAAGGAGAGGTTGGGACACATTTTTGCAGACATCCCAGTTTTTAACACGGGCCTTGCATTAAAAGAGGCTTATTTCTCACAGCAGTGTAGAACACGCAGCCTGGTTCATCCTCCTGGCATCTTCTTTACCTAATTCTTGCCCTCATGACCAGTTGCCTTGACATTTTAATAAGCCCCTAAGTGTGTAGACCTAATACTGGTCTTGCACTTTGAATACAGTGTTGCACTTTGAAGAATTAAAACCACATTTTCTTTCTCCCTTTGGTCCAAAGTTGTGTCTTGGGGTCATTTTCCAGCTAATTAGAGGTGTGGTATTATTCCTGGGTCCTTACACCGGTGCACAGGATGGATGTCCAATGGCTTGTGAAAAACCACCATTTTGGTCTGATTTCAGCTACAGTTAATCGGACTCAGCAGCAGCAGGATAAGCTTTTTTGGTGTCTGGCTCGTGTATACAATGGTAGGGTGGCTTTGCAAGCATTCAGAAATGCCCTTCTGATTCATTTATCTTCTACATATTCTCTAAGAGGCTAATGGCAGCCTGCTTTGCTTCTGTACCAGCAGAAGAGGCAGACACCCGCTGCTGGCTCTGCTGGTCTGGACACAGAGCAGGACAGGGAGAGCCAAGGTATTGCCCTTTCGGCTCCACCCGCTATGATGAGAATATAAAGAGATGCTTAAACCCGATGTCTGGGCAACCACAAAGAGACAGAAGACCAGTTACTCTTGTCTAGATGAAAGTAAAAGCTATAATCTTGCCTGCAATTCTTTTGGTTACTTGCAAAAAATACATTATTTTTTCCATAGTACCACTTCAATCATCAAAAAGATCTGGTAATTGAAAAAGCTGAATTAATGGACAAGTTTCATTTGTTTTGCAGGTTTCTCGGCTTCCGTGGTTCGTGTTTTTCAGCCTATTTTTATAGGCATAGGAGCAGAGAAATTTGGTTTACTGAAAATAAACACTACCTAATACTGTGTGTTTATATTCGCATTTCTGGGACATGTGTCGTTGAAAATCCCAGATAATGTGAGATTTACAATAAAATAATGAGAAAAAAAATGTAGCAGGCATGGTAAAGGACAGGGACCTTTCTTCCACTTTATTACTTAGTTGCAAAATCAATTTTGTGTCAGAACTGTCTGAAGCAATACCGCAGCATAAATTTGAACAACAACCTGCAAAACAATTTTTCTTCCCTATTTGTGAGCAGCAGTATTTGTATGACTTTTGGTCGTCAGCAGAACTTGTGGTGTTCTTGCTCATCCTTCATTATAAAATGAATCTTACAGCTTTCCACTTCAGCAGATACCTGAACCAGCTAATCTGTGAGGTAGCTGAAGAGAAAAACTGAATAAATGTTCTTCTGTTGGAGACAAAAGGTGGCCCACCCCAACACAGTATCAGCTTTTTTCCCAAACCTTATACTCAGGGCAATTGAAATTTAACCCACTTTCAAAATGACATTGAAGAAGAGAAAACTTCAACAGCGAGTCAGGGAAATTTGGAAGTAGACCATCTGTAGTAATAATGAAAGTATTTGCCCTCAGATGCAAATTCCCTTTCATCTTGTAATGACATTTAATGCTATGCAAAGGCCAGAGACCTTCAAAATATTTTTTCTCATTCAGTAACCCTGAAAAAGACAATATTTTATTGCAAAAGCTTTATTTTCACTGAGTCTGTTGAAATACTTGCCTGATATTAGAAAAAAAGAAGTCTCGACTTAGTTGTTTCAGGATGACATTTCACCTGTGAATTTCCATTTTCATACCTCTCAAATTGCTGGGATCATTAGCATCTTTAAAATCCCAGCATTTCAGAAGTTCCTATTTAAGCAATAGCTTCTCTCTCAAGATCTCCAAAATAATCCAAAATATAGGTACGGGGGTGGTAGATTTAAATGATAAAGTGACCTGACAGTCCTCAAATTGTGTGACATGATATAAGTTCTGCCAGGATGCATTTTTTTTAAACAGTTGGGGTTGTAGACCTGACAAAATTTCTTATTCTAACTAGATATATAATATGACAATTTAAATTTAAAAAATCACAGCTGTTTGTACATAAAACCTCACAGTAACACATTTTAAAATCAACAATATAATAGATTTGAGATTATCTACAAGCTATCTTTTTACTCCCATGCTTTAGAGACTTCACTGTTGACTGAAAGAAGTTAGACACCAAAAAGGTACACAGAGCTACCTTTCCTCTAACAGAGCTGCAATTTCAGAAAACTAAGGAATTAACTGAGGCCTATGCTTTACTTCACCTTCACATCTTAATAAAGTCTTCTTTTTTTTTTCTTTTCCTTCTTTTTTTTTTCTTTTGAGTGTGTGATTGCAGTTACAATGGTGTGGCTCTCTTGTACCAGGCCTGTAACAAACAGGACTTGGGCTCTCTTGAGCCCCACCCTGGGGGCACACACAACTGTTTAACTCCTCGACAAACAGGGAGCCAAGGACTGAGTAAAACAGGGCTGAGTCCCAGAAGGTTTTTCTTCTCTTTTCTTCATGCTCGATACACCATCTCTCCTCTTTTCAAGCTTATTATGAGGGCTGAGAGCCCATTTCAACCATCAATCACATGCTGTAGAATAAATCCATATGGATTTATTGCCTTGCTGGGTTACCCAGCTCTCAGGAGTATATACTCTCATTTAAAAAAGAATAACCGCAAATTTTATGCTACATAATCAGACAGAAGTTTGGGAAAGATACTGTACACAAAAGACAATGATAAATAATAACAAAGTAAGTTGGGGAAAAGCATCTAGTTGAACATTTTAACCATTGTTTTTAGGTTTGGTCTTAATTAATGACCTCCATTTGTATCTCTGGAGCAAAATCAAACAACACATTAATTAATCTTAGAAATGATAGCCAAATTAAGAAAAACAATCAGCACAAAGAAAGAATAGCTCCAGAGAAACTAGGTATATGACTGGCAAAGATAAACTAACACTGCGTTCAGAAAATTGCAACCAAATACAACAGAGAAAATACTCCAAAATAACGTGGAGTTGGAAATGGATAGAAAACTCTTCATGAAGATCTTCATTTGACTACATGTCTATGCAAACTGACCCACCAGTACACACCAGAGACTCTCTCCATCGGGCACCAGCAGGGTTATACCTTAGATAGGGTGTTTGGCTCCACAGGAATACCACAGGAAATTGGAAGGAATGCAGACACCATCAGCTAACGAGTGAAGTCATCTTACGGGAAGAGCTGGTAGTCCTAAACTTGCACAGCTCAACATGATAAACAGTGATTTCTGGTGGGAACATCTGTGTCTATAATACTCACTGCAGATCGTAAATAAGAGAACCGTTAACGCTAAGCGCAACCTGAGATAAAGTAAAATGTGATTTCAGTATGAGAAAATACTTAGTTTAAGGTGGAACCTTCTAGGCTATGGAATATCCTCCCAACAGCCAGGTCAGCAGGCTCCAAGTCAGAAATCACGTGTCATGGGACCTGACCACAGCAGGGTGTTAGCAGGACCCAAACCCAGGTGTCACCAAGCTGGAGGGGGAAATTTCAATGTGGGTGCAACTGGGGCCAGAGACACAACAGCTCAAGAGCCACATCCCACCCACGGCAGTGCCAGGAAACAACCTGGAGAAAACTTTTCAGAGACTCCTCAGAAGAGTGTACCCATTGCCTGCAACAAAGGCTCTTATGGTCTCATCACTGTCTATGAGAACTTGCTCTGAAAGTACTGCTGTTGCCATCTGCAATGTGTAATTAGTTCCTATTGCTGGTTTCCCAAAAAGGACAAAAAATGAAATTGTTAGATGTAAATATGATGATTATTGTAGCACTGAGTTAGTTTTGATACATTACAATTTGCTAAACAGCAATGACAGTTAATGCAAATGTATTTTCTGCAGCCTCTCTTGGCACTAGACTTTTTAAGCAATTCTTCAAGAAGGTTATTTTCATAAGTCCTAGCTAAGAGACTCAGAATTATTTTTTTACATCTCCTTCCCTCATTGGCTTTCATTTGATGAACACTAATACAACATATGCCCTTGATTCCTGCAGTTCTTTCTTACTACACTTGTAAAGAAAAGCAAAACCAAATCTGTCTTCCCCAGCATTTCTAACCGACTATAGGTATTTTGTTCTGACACCCTATATTTCTTCCATATCCTTGTTTAACATGGTGTATTTAAAATCTTATTTTTCTGCAAGCCTCACATTGCTGTCTTCTAGTGGTTACTCTCCTTCCCTTTTCTCTTCTGAATGTACTTCCACCTTTGGGTCATTTCCTCTCCCGCTACAATTTCACTTCTTATTAATTGACCCCCTTGTGTTAATTCTGTTTCCACCTTTACTTGCACATGTCCAACACCCAACCTGTGCCTGTTCATTTCATCTCTATCTACCCACTTTCTCTGACATCTCCTGAAGGTCCCTTAAAGTCAGTACATCTAAACTTAAATTCCTGTTGCTTTCTCTGAAATCACTGACTACAGCAGTGCTTGGAAGGGTTCCTTACATTACTGTTAGCACACTGCGTGTTAAAAAAGTAAGTTCCTTGTTTTTGCAGCAACCCAACAGGATGCAAGCTGAAGGGAGCTACAGCACCCACTTCTCCATTCTGAGCAGTCTATATAGAGCCTCTGCTGAAAAGGGGATGCTGACCCTTGAAATTCCGTAGCCATATTTTTATATCACTAGTTTGTTCTCCAGATGGGATTCATGATTCTTCATCCCTTTTGCTTTGCAATCCCCAAATGACACAAAAACTCCCATTATGTGTCGTAAGAGGATTGTTATTGTTTAACGATTGTTAAAAAGTAGCTTTTAACCAATCTTCTGTGAATCCTATAAATATATATTACATTAATTCACTGTGTAATAAGGTTTGAAAGCTAATTTTAGATTGTACAAATTAAATTATTTAAAGTACAAAACAACATCCCAATTGCAATGCTTTCCATTTTAGTAGCATACTAGTTTAATTATGATTTTGTAATTATATGTTCTAATGAGAACTTTGCAATCCCTTGCAGTACACTAAAGTATCTTTTTATTCACTGTTTTCAGCACACAGTTATCCAAATGTTCTCAAGATGTAATTAGTTTCTATGTTTTCTTATGATTAAAGCCATTGCAGAGGATGTTTCACACAAATCTGTTACCCGAAAATGAACACGCTTACTGCTATGTATCCTATATCTGGATATTCATTTGGGGCACACAGCCAATCTGGCAGTTGTCTAGAATTTTATTTTCATTGAGCAATCAGTTGAACGTTCATTTAGCATTTTTCCATATTTTGACAGCAAAGAAGCACAATCAACAGCTGCTTCTCCGAAGGGAATCGTTCCTCCGCTCATACTTAATGTTAAATCGTGGGCACAGTAATACACAAGCCATCCCTATGATATAATGTTGACTCAGAATCTGGCAACCTTTATCATCCTATTTGATGTCCAATTTTTTATCCTCTGGTAATTTTTATGAGATTCAATGTTTCTTTTTGTCCACCTACATCGGTTTCTCAGTTGGACTCTATTCTCCCAGTTTATTTACTCCAGACTCTTCTTGAAGGGCCTCCTGATACACCAGCTACCTGCGTGCACTATTACCGAGCTTCCATGCCCGAATATTCATTGGGTTTTCTTCTCCCAGGAATCAAGATCAAGCTTCAGACAATTTTCCAAGACCTGTGCAGCTCCACTCTGCCTCCCTGGCCCTTTACCACATGATTCTTTTCCCACCGTGTGCTTGCTGTGCTGCACACGGGAGCGGAGAGGAGCGATCCCGGGCTATCCCTGGACACGGCTGCTCTGGCACTGGAAGCAGCGGGGTTGCTTTTGTCTGGTATCACATCTGGGTTCCCAGGCCTCATTTCAGCTGCTGGTGGCTGTGTGGCTCTCGTTTCCTGCTCTGCATGAGTTCGGTGATTGCTCGAGGATACAGACTACCATCAGCGCTGCGTGGAGCCACGCAGACACAGCTACAAACCACTGCACCGCTCTGGGAAAGAAATCCTGCACTAGGAACAGTGCTAGTTTACTAGGAAACAACAGGAGTTCAGGATTTAATTTAATTTCCCATGGGAAAAATGGCTTCGGCAGAACTAGGCTTGCTTCTAGGGCCTCCTGCATGTAGCTAGGCCATGAATTACTTGTAGGCCCCTCTATGCTAGTTATCAGTGAGGATGATCCATGGCTTCCCCACAGGCATCTCTGAACTGTAACGCTTCCCCGTGCATCCAGTCTTGAACGAGGTACTCATTTTGTGGCAGTTCTTATGTACTTCACCCAAACCTTAAAAATCTCCAGGAAACGAGGGCAGCTTTGCATAGAGACTGAGAGAACAGCTGGTCCAGAAGGTTGTCTTCATTCAGAAGGGCTGTCAGGTCACCCTTCTTCATATGAACAAGCAGGGAGGCACCAGAAGGACACGTAGGGAGGTCAGGGGATGCCATCTCATAAGACAGGGCTTATGGGCACATGCAAAAGAAGGGCATGGTCAGCAGTTGGGCTGATTTGTGGTAGATCTTCACAAGTGAATTTTGGTAAGGCAGTAAATTAGATTTCTCTAATGGGAGCTCTACCATTTATGGGAACAAGCTGCCAGTCTTCTGCTAATATCAGGAGAAGACTGTTGGCAAGAAATGCTTCCTCCGTTTAATGGGAAAGAAGCCTGCAAGATACATTTTCCTAATACCAGAAGTCCAGACAAGGTTCAGGGGAGATAAAACAACAAAACCAATGAGCCAGAGAAGTATATGTCTGTGCAAATAAATAAAGCCCACCCAAACCGTCAGCCTGGCATTGGACTATTCAGAAACCAGAACAGAGTCTGGCTTGAGAGCCACAGCCACGATCCACTGCAGCATTTTTTAGTACAAAACCGTTGTATTCGTAAATCAGGCAAGTCTGAGGTGTATTGTGTTTAGGCCTGGTGGGTCCTTTTGTCAGGCACACACAAACTGCTTTAGTATTGGGTTTGGCATGTCAGAACTGACTCTGCAGGACCACGAAGCAGTTGCTCAAACCCATTCTGAAATAACCAAGGGTAAAGAAGTGAAACAGCAGCCACGTGCTCTCAGGTTCAAGGATCAATACTGATGCTTTTAGAACAGCCTTTTTAAAAAGCCTTGAGACACTTCCATGGTCCTGATAAATCAGATGCAAATTTCATTTAAATCATTAATCTCCCATGAACTGAGATTTCTTTTACGAAAATTAAATTCCCAGATAGCCTGCAGTAAGTTTCTGCTGGCAGTGATCACTAGAATCTCAATCAGCCCAGCGAAGGGCCAGAGGGGCCACAAAGGTGATCAGAGGAATGGAGCAGCTCTGCTGTGAGGACAGGCTGAGAGAGCTGGGGTTGTTCAGCCTGGAGAAGAGAAGGCTCCAGGGATGATGATCTAAGGGGGAGATTTAGATCAGATAGACCTAGAAAGAAATTGTTGACTGTGAGTGTGGTGAGAGCCTGGAACAGGTTGCCCAGGGAAACTGTGGCTGCCCCATCCCTGGAGGGGTTCAAGGCCAGGCTGGAGGGGGCTTTGAGCAACCTGGTCTGGTGGGAGGTGTCTCTGCCCAGGGCAGGGCTTTGGAACTCAATGTTTAAGGTCCCTTCCAACTCTAACCATTGTATGATTCTATGAAACACTGAAAGTTCCTCAGTTTACCTGAAGAGATACCTCAGTTGAGCTTATATTTTAACTTTCTAGTAATCTGTTTGTCTTAAAACTGCCTAATTACTGTCAGAACTAGGAATTCAGTGTTTGGTGCT
>JAHREE010000482.1:960487-986148 GCA_033628505.1 Tringa tobata
TCTTAAGGTTTCCTTCAGTAATCAATAAAAATTACAGAATACGAATTTGAGCTGGTTCTTTGGTATAGTTTAAATTTCCTTTGTGTGAAATATAATTCTGTAAAACCGGTATCAGGTTGGTTGATACAGTATGTGAACATAGTAGTTTTGTTCTTAAATTAACACCTGCTTTAGTAATAAAACTGATTTGTTATTTTCACTTTAAATTACAGTCAGTCTGGCTAGCCTGGATAAGGATTGGCGCGAATAACAATCAGTAATAGTAAAGCTCACACAGCAACCAAAATCTGTCTTCAGAACTGTGTTTTTAGAAATCTGGCAGACAATCCAACACAGTTGTTGATTCAATTAAGTTCCATTACCATAGAACACAGTTCTGTTTTGACTTCAGCAAAACCTCAAAAATAACACCCCAAGTTCTCTTCAGGCTTCAGCAGAAATAGGCCCCGGTGTCTCTTCTGAAGCTACTGGTGCCCCAGTGATGGCCGTGAAACCATTAGCTGGCACTCTAGTTTTGTGGTTGTAACATTTCCCTTGGAAGTATCTGGATTCCAAAGCTTGGTTGTAGGACTGCTTCTTGCATTTTATCCCACGTAGAAGAATTAGTGAATGCAGTTCCCAAGCAAGAAGCGATGTGAAAATCAAGATCCACCGCTCTTTCTAGTGTTTCCTGTTGACTTTGCTAGTCAGTTGTCCGCTGAGGAAGACTCTGGCAAGTTCTGGTGGACTTGATTGTTGTGATTTTAAGACATTGTAAACATCCAGTGACAGGATGTTTCCATCAGTATCTCACTCTCACCAGGTTATGGACTGATGTTTTGGTGCGAGCCTCTCTTTGAGGGTGCTGGAGGTGGTTAGAATGGGCTTCATGTCCCACAGCCATCTGGCTGGCTGTGGAGGTGGGTGGGACACTAGCGGAGGGGCGAAGCAGATTACTGGGGTTTGAACTACTGCAGGTGGTAGATAGGGGAGCCCTGTCTGAGTGCTGACTCTTGTACTGTTGTTATTTTATTTCTTTGAAGAGAACCTAGATGTCTACACCGCTCTAGGAGATGGGTACCCAAATGTTTAGTAACGTAGTGCAGAGAGGGCTGGTGCCTGTGTTTCTCTGTTGGCCTGGATGCTGTCCTGAACAGATGGGAAAGTTAAACTGGTGTAAACAGTGGACCTCAGTGTGAGAATTATAAAAAACGATTGTGGATTCTTGCTGCTGTTGACCTTGTTTCAGTGTTTGAAGTTGTTATTGATGCAGACCAGTGCTTTTCACCCTTGCTTGCTAAACGATTCATCTTATGGTTTGTGTCATCTTTCTTGAAAGTCTTTTGTTCCTTTTCAGTCCCAGTCCCTACAGATATCGGGGCAGGCTGGGCAGCGTGGACCCTCTTGTTAACCCAGGTGGAAGAGTTGCGGTTTTGCTGTGTGGGGTTTCCCCCTCCCTTTTTCCTCTGTATGGAAAATTATGGTCTTGCTAGTGCTTTAATTGTTTTCGTGGCAGGATAGACAAGTAGCATCTGTGTATTGACCAGCAATTCTGGGTGATGGATATCTGTTTTGCCAGCCTGCTGCTGTATGTCAGGTGCCTCTGACAGGCCTGGGCTCAGGGAGCGTGTGGCCAGAATAGGTATCCCTGTGAAGTACTGCATTTAGTTTCTTTTTTGGTTAAACTATGAACATAATTTACAGTTACTTGAATTGTGAATGATTTAATCTTTCATTCATTTTTCTCCCCTAGTGAAAAAGCTTGGAAAATATGATACTTTTTTTCCAAAATGAAATGTTTGTTTAAATAGCAAGCTTCAAATGCTTTATATGTAGGATATAGGATCCTATATAGGAACCCTTCAAGAGTTTGCATCTTGCTTTCTTAAATCGGGAACAAGAGACTGGGTTTGATTGGTTAAATCCACTCAAAAGCCACTTTCTTGTCCCTGTGAGCTTGCTACAGTCAGAATATGTTTCTGAACAAGTGCTACTGAACAAATGCTACAAATGCTTCTGTGTTTTTCTGCCACAGCTAGAAAAAACAGGGGAGTACATCCTTACATTCTGTCCGTGTTCATGCACTATGTTTTCTGTGTGGCAAGACACGTGCTTTTACGTTTGTTAAGCATCTGCTGATTCTGGCCTACTGTAGCATTTTACTAAGCATGTTTTGATCACATTCATTCATGGGTTACATCTTGTGAAGTATTGTGTATAGAAAACTATGTCACTGTAGAAGTATGAACGTAGCAGTTAAATATTTATGCATTCGTTTCTAGAAAAAGCAGTCGGTATGTTGGTAATGCAGTGTCGCTGATATTTGTAGAAGTCTGTCGTACAAATTGTCTTCCTCAAAGAACAATGCGTGGAACGTTTGTGGTAACAAGAGTATACAACAAAGAGTATACAAGAGAAAAAGTCTGAAAGAGAGGAAATAAGTTTGCCATAGTTTGGGGTCAGGGAGAAGTCAGGTGATCAAATTGTGTTTACTTCAAGCAGGAAATAGGTGACAGCACTATTCTTGGAAAGAACAGGCAGAGGAATAAGGAACAGAATGAAACCTCGCAGAGTTCAACTTACAAGCAGAACAAAAGTTGAGAACGCTTTAGTGTTCAAGCAAGCAGATTGAAATTACATCAGTTACATTTTTCATTAGGTGGTTCCAGTGCTATCTTCTGGTTTTTTAAATGTTTTTTCCTTAGAAGTTTTAGAATAGGGAACATTTTCGGTGCTAAGAATCTTAACTTTACGTCTTGCAAGCGATTTTGTTGGAAATGAGATACAAAGTCTCCTTTATCAATATTTCTTACTAAAAATAAATTTAAAATTTCTTCATTGCATGACTTATATTGGGAACATTGAAAACATACTTTTTACTACTCTTAATTTTCAAGTGAAAAGTTACAAATTTGCTACCTCTAATACTATATAATTATACATATATACACATATGGGTATATATATGTATGCATATAGTTTGCTGAATCTCATTTATAAAATAAATCACAAGCCTAAATTCTTAGAATTAAGAAGAAAAAATCTATAGCATTCATCAGTTGTGCAGGAAGCCTTACCTTTGACTTCCGACATTTTGAAATAATAAGATGGCTTGTTTTTCAGATCAAGGTCTGCCTCCTATAATCACAACCTTGTTCATGTGTTGTAACCTAATGGATCTATTCCTGTTTGTGATCATGACATAGATCATTCATTACCTGTTGTGTACAGGATGTCGAGCTAGGTGAGCATATCATGGTTTCTGCCTATAAAATAAACTGAATTCTCTTTATGCTTTAAATGATTTTCTAAAGTTAATAAGCAAGGTTTCCCTTGAAATTTTGCTATCAGAATGGCCTGCAGTATATCTTTCATCTTCTTTCTATTTTATCTTACAAGAGAAATGTAGTAGTATTTGCTCTTCTCAGGTTTAAGAAGTATTCAAAGAAACTGTACTTTCTTCCCAGGCTGTCAGTTCAGTTGCCACTTGATGATTTTTCTGCGTAATGATTGTCTATTTCCATGTAAAAAAAATTCCGACTAAATGTTGTTGTTAATGCTGCTGTCTTTTAGTAGCAGGGGTATTTGCATATCTAGTATTTTTATACTACAGTGTATATTGCTTGCCTGCCTATTTATATGTGGCCCATCTAGCTTTTCTGTAAATGCATATATGTTTTTTAAAGGTTTTGTGAATTTTCTGGGCAAACTCTGAGATTATACCAACTATCAAATAATTCTGGGGCCTGTGGTTTCATGCATCTCTGACCTTAAACCCCTCACCTCAGTGAAATAATTCAGATCAAAACGTGCCAAGGTATTGAAAATATTTGAAGTGCTGAAATAATGAGGCATAGATAGTAGGAAAAACACGTTTTACTGCTTTACATGTAAAACAGCATAGAGGAAACAAACCTTATAACGGTTGACGTCAGTACTAGACCTAAAGGTGCAAGTCAAGACTTAAATCTCCAAGTTTGCAGCCATTCTGTCAGGCTGGACTTCTTTTTCTAATGCAAGCCCTTGCTGCTATGGTAGAAGGTCTGCCTAAACCCCTAAAACCATTGGCTTTTCCTGTTGCCAATTTTACTTTGCATATTCTTAAGAATATGTGGAAAGTACGTTGTATGGCTCTGAAATTAATTTGTCAGCTAATGCTACGAAGGTTTGGTCTGAATTTGGGTTGGTGACTAGGAGCTCTAGCAGATATGTACTTGCCTTTTGACTAGTAAAAGGTGTAAAAGCTGACAGAGTTTAGATGGAAAGATGAATTTTCATGGCTGGTCAGTATGATCAGCTGTTGGTTTGTCCTTCTCAGATAGGACAGGAGGGAGCAAGTTTGAAAACAAGCCAGCTATGCTATGGGCAGGCTAAGCAAAGCTTCTGATGGCTTTGGTTTCTGGTTGTTGAGCCTTTTTCCCCTGGATGTGTTATGTTTTATTTAATAAGTGTTTTTGCTGTTGTAGTTGTAGCAAATGTGAAGGCAGCATATAAGGAATTTAATGATTACAAAACGTTAGTACAAGAATTTCTGACTATATATGACAGGTAGGAGAAAAGGAGTGAACAAAACCTGTTCTGTATAAAACACTGTCAAAAATTGTTTAAATATCATTGGTGACGGTTCAAGCTAATTCAAAAGTCAATGTACTGCTTTGTTTTGATGTAATCCTTCAAGTCTACCTGTTGAAACTACTGAAGGTGATCGTTAGACTTGTTTTATTTTGAATGTGTCATTTCAGAAACAGAGCTGTGCCTTTTTAAGTTTGCACCAGTTTTTTTGGCAGCTTCTCCCATGGCAGCAGCATTGTTCTGTCAGTGAAATGCCACAGGAGGGGGGGTGGGGGTGTTATGAGATAAGGCCATCAAGCTGCAGAATAAACAAAAGCAAAACTTGAATTTGAGAAGTCTGCTGTATTTGTCTGTTTAATAGGGGCTCATTTAAATAACTTCCATGTTGGCACTGCAGTGAGGGGGGAGCAGTACTGGCACTGAGAAGGCTGCGGCCTGTGGAGCTGGGGTGGGCGGGCTGCGGTCACCAGGGTGGCCTTGTCCCTCTCTCCCTCCCTGACAGGGAGTGGGAGAGCCCTTCTTCAGCAAAAGTGCCTCTTGTCCCCTGATGCCAGATCTCTCAGTCAGTAACTCTGTGAGCAGAGCGTGTTTCTGGGCCTGTTGGGACAAAGAGCTGCTGGAAGCTGCTCAGCTTTCCAAGCCTCCCGCGCCTCCCTGGGGAGCGAGCTCTCCCTGGTCGGGGTTGAAGCCAGGCCTGTGCGGAGGGAGCACCATTGCCCTGCTGAGCTGGGGGGAGGTGGGACTGGCTCTGGGGCTGTGTCCTTCCCTGGGGGGTAAAAGAGTGCTGTCTCCTCCTTCTCTCAACTTTTGAATTGGATCTAGTAAGGAATGGAAGGTATTTTACCTCAGGTATGGCCGTGAGAAGGGGCAGTTGCTCTCGCCCTGCCACTGGGACCTCTTTGCTTTGCTGCGCTGAGGGCATGGCTTAGGAGTGGGGTGGGCTGAGGGGAGAGCCGGCCAGAGGAGCCCCTGTGTTGTGCTGCTGCTGCCCGTCCCGTCCCTGCCACTGCTGTGGCACTGCTATTTGTGGAGCTGTGCTTTGAAACAGGATAAGGAAGCAATCTAATCAAGCCCTGCAAAAATAGATTATTCTAAAACAGTAACTAATTCATTTTAAAATGCTGCCCCAGGAGCAGTGTGTTGGCAGTGTTGCGGGGGCGATGTATTGAGAAGATGGGAATGAGCACCTGGGGCAGAAACCTCTGAAGCTGTTGCTGGTGTGGAGGACTTCATGTAGTTTCACAGGCAAAGTTGGCTTAAATTCTTGCTGTGTCCTTGCTCACTTCTTCAGGGTTAGATGTTAATATTGGCGGACTCTGTCAGATATATCAGTGCAGCTTTCTGTGGGGCTGTGCTATATTTAAATCAGTGAAATGTTGTGGTTTAAATAAAAAAAAAACAACCCACGAAAACTTACAAAGTAACATCCAACATACCTGTAAAGGTTTGTTTTGGTGATGGTGGTTTTTTGCCCCTCGCAACTGCCAGCACAATTACAGAGATGGCTGTTTGTGTGGTGGGTGGGAGCAAGTCTCCAAAGGCGGGAGACACATCCTTTAAAGACTTTGCTGCTGATAATATATAATGTGCTATTTTCTCATGGGGCCTGCTGACATCCATTCTTCCTATACCATATGTGCTGAGCTCTGCTGTTTGTTGAAGCTGCCATCACAGTTGTCCATCACTGCTGGTCAGTGTCGTCTGTACTTGGCATTTGTTTCTTCAAAAACTTCTTTTCTGAGCGTTTGTTGATCAAAAAGCACACACAGCG
Source organism: Tringa tobata (assembly GCA_033628505.1). Classification (NCBI taxonomy): domain Eukaryota; kingdom Metazoa; phylum Chordata; class Aves; order Charadriiformes; family Scolopacidae; genus Tringa; species Tringa tobata. The sequence goes on from JAHREE010000482.1 coordinate 966,810, forward strand.
CTCTATGTACTGTGTTTAGTCCCTTCTCTTCTAAGGCAGATAAAGGAAAACAGGGTGTGATTTAATTTTATTTTGGGGGGGGTGGCTTTTTGGGTGGATTTTTTTAGGTTTGGTTTTTTTATTTTTTTTGTTTGTTTGTTTTTTGGTTGATTTTTTTTGGTTGATTTTTTTGCTGCTAGTAGGCTGTTAGGTCAGATCTGTTTTGCTCTAGGCTTCAGTGTTTGAAAAGAGAGTCGGAGACATCAAGCATAGAGTGTTAAAATCTGGTGCTTGACTGGTTTTGGTAATAGCTAAGTAAACTTAGAAGGTTAGTTATGTTTCAACTTAGTTCTCTTAGATTTGGAGGTGAGCAGGAAATAAGTTGTGGAAGGTGTCACCTGAGGTTGCAGAGAAAAGTATGGCTCTTCCTCAGCTGATTAGTATGAAGATAAACCAGCAGTGAGAGCTTAAAGTCCTGCACCAAACTGACATGTAGATGTTTATTTGTTACAGTATGTTTTTGCAAAGCTCTAATACACATTCTGAAATACTTTCCCATGACCACATACGGTCGTTGCTTGCAATGGCAGTCTGCTTAACGGTCCTTCAACTTTACGCTTGTATCATACAACCATAACTACATTGCACTTTGTAATAGAATAGTATGGATTTGACTGTAAAATTAATGCATGTTTTGTGTAAGAGAAGAGTTGCAGGGAGGGTCTTAGAAAACCTATGGGCAGAAAATCATTAACAAAGGAAGAACAAAATAATAATCTATGACATTTCTCTGGCAGGTATTGAATAAAGGCAGTGAACAGAAATTATGAGAAGATGAAAACAATGTTTTATATTTCCAGAATTTTTAGATTTTTTTTTTGCATTGAAAGTGAAAGAATCAAACTTTTAACCTAAACTAATGTGCTATAATGTTTGTTTCGATTTGTCATGTTAAAATGCTAGGAAACTGGAAGCCAAACCACAAGGAAAAAAGGTGAAATCAAGGATGTTTTAAAAGATGTAGTACTGTAAAGCCAGCCCCAAATCTGCTGACTTTATATTAGGTTATTAATATTAGGTTGGAAAAATAGAATAAGCTTTGATACAGTACTCCCATGTGTTTCTAAAATAAGATGTCTATGTGAAAGTGCTAGCGGAGTCACTGTTCTTCCATGTTGGCCCATTCAGCCTATCACCACAGCTGATATTGGTGTAGGAACTACCAAGGAAGTGGTTTTGTGTCCACTGATCCAGGATCAGATTTACTATCAGATTATCTTCTAATGTAATTTTGATCAGGCAGACAAACTATCACATTTCTTAAGTTAATAAGAGTACACAGTATATCATTTGTGCTGACTTAATTCCTGCTGTGGGAGGAAAGACTGTAGCTATTTGGCATAAAGCCTTCCAATACAAAATCAGCCTGTCAAGTCTAAACTGTATTTACTGTCCTTTCAAACCATGACCTCACAGCAGATATTGGAACAATGACTCAACTCTGTAAATTGTGTTTTATTTACAGAGGACAATAAAATGGAACTATTACCTATTAAAGTAATTTACTGAGCATATGTACAGTTAGATTTATTTTTCATTTCTCTTGAAATCAAGGCTTTGTTTTTTTGACAATAAGTTTGCTTGGGGTGGGAAAGAAGTTGCAACAACTTTCTTTTGGACACTGTTCTGATTCATAAAATGTAGCAGAATAACAGTCATTGCAGACATTTTAATGCCAGATTCATCCATGTGAGAGTTATTTTTCATTTAATGGCATCGCTTGGATCATGGAATTCACAGAGATACCTCTTTTTTCCTTTTATAAGTAGGAAAATGATGTATGTTTTAAGTGCACTAAAACAGACCCTTAATATTATGTGAAGAATCTATTCAGTTGGGCAGAATCAAATTATTTTAGTAAGCTTCCCTCTCCTACTCCATTCTTAGATAGTACATCCTTCATAAATTCTTGAGATTGAGATGATGAATGTATCAAGCTAAGCAATTTGTTCTTTAAGCCAAACTACTACAGCTTGCAATTTATGTTTTTTCTTAGTTTACTGTAAGATCATTATATGCTTTTAGTGTAAAGTTCCAGAAGACTTTTAATTAAGTATTTAGAGTAAGCACTTTTTCCTTTTTCCTGGTTATTGCTCTTCTGAATAGATTGTTACGAAAAGATAGATTGATTGTATTAATTGAAAATTACAAGCAAAGTAAGGAATTAATTGATTTACCGATTTATTTCTAGATAGATTACTTCTGCTTTAGTTAGAGGTATTTATCTTTATTTCCATCACTGTTGTTAAGGTAGCTTGATGGTGAATGGACAGCTTAACCGCTGATACACACTGTCCTTAACCACTGATACACACCACTCCTTGGATTTTAGCATGGAAAGCATAGTAGTATTTGGTTCATTTTTCTTACTCGGATGGTACATGGGACCAAAGTGGGACACAGGCCTGGCTTAATGTGGTAGCACGTATCGTAACTGCCACTGTTTTTCATGAAAATGCCGCATTTTGCTGGTTCTGACTCAAAGGCCACAAAGGTGACAAATTTGCCAGTTATTTCATACCCTTTTAATCGTAACTTTTTAAATGTGGGTTTTCGTTTTAGGGGAAGTATTTATAAAAGGCAAATAAAACACTCACTTTGATTTGCTCACATTCTGTTTCCTCTTTCTTTGCAAATTACTGTTGAAACCATTGCTCAGTTCAGTCTCGTGGAAGAGGAGAAGGGATTGCAGAGGTGATGAAGTTTTTGTTTCATGTAAATTGGCAGCTGAAGAGAGAAGGCAGTGAAGTTAGTGCCGTTACTGGAAGGAAAGATAAAGAATTTGGCTAGCATGGGGTCTGTTTTGCAGCAGCTGGTCAGTTGCTCTAGTTATAGCTTCATCGTACCTGTGGGATGTGTGATCTTTTGCCTAGTCAAGGGACTATAAAAGGTAGGGAGTTATTCTGGGGGAGGTGGAACCACACGTTTGAAGGAAAGCAAGGTTTTAACTGTGCTGCTCACAGAACTTTTCATGTTAAACTTTTTAATGAGCAAGCTTAGAAATAACATGTCATTTGTCAGACAGACAATGACCAATGCTAGAATAGAAGGGAATGAGCCTAATAAATGTTCAAGATGAATTATTATATCACATACATGATCTATTAATAGGGAAGAAGAAGAGAAATAAATGCAACATATTAATGGTTTCCATGCTCAGTAGGAATAACCGAGTTGTCAGCTCAAAGTAGTATGTTGTTTTTGTCAGTGTGCTGCACAGAGCACCAGATATTGGTGCTAAATTTAAAGCAAAAAGTAGGAAAAATTGAATTTTAACGTTTCATTAAGCTGGTTGTTTTTCTAGCCCATTAAAACATCATAGATATCTTGCACTAGCTTTGATAGAAATGGTGAATCAAACCTTGTAATGGCTGTCTGGGAAGTAATCTGGGCTTAGAGAACCAGGCAAGAAGAAAATTGTAATAGTTGAGTTTTGCCCTGAGCCCATGAAATTGGGTCATTAACTATATTTAAGTAACTGTGGTTATTTACATTCATGTAATTATTTATAACTGAGAAGCTTTAAAAATTAATGAATAAATCCTGATATTAAGCGGGATTCTGTTGCCGCCTTTTGAGTGGTAGTAATGTTTCCTTTTTAAAATTTGGATAATGAATTGAATAAGGCCTCATAGATACCTGCACTTAAGGGTTTTGTTTGTTTCCTTGTTTTACAACATGATGATTTCGTAATCCAAAATTAAATTAGCATTTCTTTTCTACCCCCTCACCTTTTTAATTGCGGAGAGCCAGGGTGTATTTTGCGGTGCTGGGAAGCTCTAGTCTTCAACCAGAACACTGATACTGGGTGCCGCACAGCTGCGAAAGCATTTCAAAGGAGGACAGGAGGGTTATGCATGATGCAGTAGTCCAGGCTCTCTCTGCAGGGGTGCAGAGAGAGAGGTGAAATGATCAAAATAGCAGGCTGGTTCTTTGCAGCACCATGCTGAACTAAAACATGCAGTGAATTACGCTTTTTCAGCTTCACAGTAATTAAAAAAAAGAGGATATTAGCTTGCATGAGCTTTGGCTGTATCGATAGATCGGACGTATTTCTAATCACATGCAGAAAAATTTGGCAGGTCTGGTGCATAGTCTTGCCAAAGTTTATGAGAGCCCAGAGAAGGCTAAATGAAAAATACTGTCTAGGTTTACAGTCAGATTGTGCTATTGTGCATGCTCAGAAAGTAGGTATTAGGTTTGGCCGTGCAGGTCAAGTCAAGAACTCTGTTTTTGCCACATTGAGTCTCAGGTGCAGGCTGTGTCCAAGAAACAGCTAAAATTGGAATTGAAGACAGTTCTCAGGTTGGGGGACAAACCTGTGAGTTATCAGCACAGAGCTAGTGGCTGAATTTATGTTGGCAGGTGCTGGATCTCTGAGCGTAAAGGAGAAGAAGATGGGGAAAAAAGGTAAGGGATGGAGGTGTACAAAGCTCCTGCAGCAACTTAGAAGAAAAAAATTGTCTGAAGACTGGCTTAGATGAGCAGCTAGAAGAAAGCTGGAGAAAAATAAACATTTTGATGTATTTTCGTTTGTAGTATTCTGTACTTTTTGCTTTTGACTTCCACTGAATATAAAATACTCAATCTAAGGCTAGAACAATTTCAACTGCTTAGGACTTTGTGTGTTTTCTCTCTCTTTTAAAAAATAGCTTAGTCCTTTTTAAAAGAGAACTGGTATAACACATTGTATTTCATTGGTAAACAAATGGAATAAATATCGGTGCCATTTTGATGTGGCATTATGGTATCAGGATTTTACTGGGGCATTATTGATAGTTTGTGATATCAAAGATATAATATTGCACATGACATGCACAAGTGATTTCTATTTTAAAAAAATTTCAGATAAATGTGGGGTTTTTATGTTCCACTTTCTGTTTTCTTCTTTTATTCTAAGGCAAAACCAGTTTAGTTACACAGCTTGCCTGCACAAGCTGTGATAGGTTTTGTGTTTGTGTCTTAAACATAACTACAGAAAAGGTGCAAAGTTCCTCTAAGAATGGATAACTAAGCTTTCTCTTCTCTTTGTGTCCTAAATATACAGGTTGTCAGATAGCAGGAAGACTTTGGTCATTTTTTAGGATTTTTTTTTTAAATATCCTAATGGTTTAAGAATACAGGGGAGAGAGACTGATTCTTAACAGTGGTTTAGCAGGAGCTTCAAGGAGAGTTTCAGAATATTAAATGATGTTGTCCTACCTGTAATGTTTGCTCTAAGGAAATGGGTTCTTGGTCTTAGGGCTCTCGCCCTTGTCCCCAGAATTTTGTCTCCTGAGGAGAAGGGACACAAGATTTACCAGGACAATTTCATCTGACCTATTCTTCTAAGTCGTCTCCTCCCAGGTATCTGTGTAAGACTGCGTGGGGGCATGAGCTGTATTTGATGACTCAGGCCAGAGTATCCTCCTACCTTCTCAATGCTGCATTGCTGCTGGTGAGCTGAGAGTCTCGCTGGAGATCAGGGAGGCTGGGGGGTGGCTGGGGGCATATTGGAGTCCTCTGGGAACTGGATTTTGGAATTCTTTGGTGAGCACAGGGATAGTTTGGTCGAACATGGCAAGTCAGCTTTGCCAGAGTATGGGCTTCACAAGAAGTCTATTTTTTTACTTTATTTTGGAAAAACCTGCAGAAAGCTGAAAACTGCAGTACAGGAACTGAGGGCAGACTGGAGAATGCTGGTAGGCGGTATGTGTATGATTGCTGGAGAGGACACCATAGGGGCTATTACAGGACACAAGAAAAGAGAATAAAGAACACGAGTACTGTAAAGTTCTAAAGGTATTGCTCTTACTAAAACATTTTTTGTTTGTTTTTGTTTTAGTTCAAGCAGTATGTTTCTGACAGCAACAGTGAAGAACTGAAAGACTGGTTAATTAACATACTAAAATGGACTATTTACCAGTGGAGGTAAGACATTCTTTGAACGTACTGAGGTTTTGTTTCTTAGCATTTTCTCGCAGTTCCCAATACAAGTAGGTAGATTAATGGCACTGTTACACAAGCATTTCGCAAAGAACGAAGATGGTTTAGGAGGTATCTGTACACCTTCATCTGTCTTTTCATTGCACTCAAAGGTGCTCTGATGCAGCTGCTCTAAAGTACCACTTAAAAGATCAATTTAGAAGAAAACAGAATCAAGAAACACTTTTTCCTTCTGATGGTCTTTTAAAATCTGATATCCTGTGATCCATTTTGTGTTGTGGCCTCCAAAGATGTGTTTGTCTAAGTAAAGTTTGAAGTGGTGAGCTAGTGTGGGGACAGCCTGGACTGGCTGGGATATGTTCGAGATTTTCCAACTTAAGAAAATAAATAAACCCCCAGAAGTGTGAAGGAAAGCAAAGTTTTCTTAGTGGTTTTGCAGTTGATACTAGAGCAGGGCATCAGTGCCAGTTTTCCAAGTACTGTTGGTAGTTGAGCGAAGGCTGTTTTACTGGCTTAAAACACGTGGTACTGTGTTGTGCAGCCCTGTGTTTGCTGGAGCCTGTGTTCAGTCTGCAGGGGTTGTCTACCCAGGCAATTTTTAGTGGTCTGGCTGGGGATGCTAAGTCAGCTCGACCGAGGAGGGAGGGAATGGCCCCAGCTAGAGCCGTGTTAGACACAATAGAAATACCACAAGTTCACTGGACAGCCCTTTTGGCAGTGATGCAAGATGTGGCTCTCCTAGCTTTTTTGTTGAATTAATTCATAAAATAGACCTCCGAACTTGTCTAATTGGACTAGTTCTGGATTGTTCTGAGTTTTCTGGCTGGGGAATTAAGGAACCCTGAAGCATTTGGGAGTGACTACTTGGACCAACAACTCCTGCAGGAACAGTTTTCCCTTCTCTTAGTGGAGGCAAACTGTTTAGGGACGTAGACAGTGCCACGTACTGTGCTGGGGCAGTCAGAGGCATGGGATGCTTCCTCCCTTGAAAAATGTGGTTTCATCAAAATGCAAGCTGGATGAGACTGCCACATGGCATCCTTTGTCTTTTTAAGTCCTTTTGGTTTTTCCTGGGTGTTTTAAAGTGAGCTCCTTCCTGAGGTATTGGACAGTTTCATCACAGGTTTTATGCACAGCCCACGGGGTTTGTTGCCTAGTGGCTAGGGTTCATGGCAGGTTTCAGATCTCTGCTCAGTGGCAGGTCAGGTTCCATTTGCAGAAGATACGCTTGCGTTGTGATAGATGATGCACATGTGATAATGCAGTATGGTAACCCCAGAGAACTAGAGTGCAGAACTTCTTGATTCTAGCTTTAGAGACTGCTGAGGACATCCCTATACAATCCTATAGATAAAGCAGTGGAAGAGGGGATTGTTGCAAAGCCCTGTAGGATATTAGCGACAGCCCTAACGCTGCATACTGTAACAAAACTTGTAGCATCATTCAGTTAATCTGTTGAAGTCCCTTGATTGAAATTTGAATGAACACGGTATTTTTAGAGAAGCTGGGCTAATCTCATCATTCATATTCAACTCAGCTTCTGTATATAAGTTCTTCATATTCAACTTGACTTCAGAAGTGAAATTCCTCTTTCCCTATCCCGTTACTTCTGTAACATACTGTTTCTGTGTTTTTGTAAAGTGCGTGCAGATTCCTTATATTGACTGTTAAACCAAGGTCAGAATTAACTTGTCTATGGTTAAAAATATAGACCTGTGCTGTGGTGCTTGATGCTTTCCAGCTCCTCTAAAGTGGGTACAGAAAGGTAAATCTTATCTTGAGTCATATGCCAAGATAATTTGGTCAGTAGGGTAGAAGCAGCCCATAAAGGTACTGTTGCTTTCAGGTGACTGATATTTACTGTGGCAATGACTTCTTTTTTTTGCCAGCTACTCTGTTTCAATTCCAGTAGTACTGTCTGCTGCTTCACAAATGCCCAAATGCATGTTCAAAATTCTAGAAGCAAAAATATCCCATAATCCATTCAAGCTCCAGCCAGGCTAGCTTTTTTCTTCAAGTTTACTGCTTTTGTATTAGACCCAGAACATGGACTAATGTGTATGAAGGGTAGTCTGGTTTAGATTTTTTCATTTGTTTATTCCTCAAACCAGACAGTGCTTGCAGGAACTGGGAAGTTTGAAGACAAGTGTTTGCAGAAAGTGTAGTCTATTTTATTAATCCAGTCGCTAGTGTTGAAGGAGAAACAGCAGAACGCAGTAAAGTCTGTAGGATTTTAATTTAAGTATCAGCAGGCAGTTGTAAATTAGCAGGAAGGTGCCGGTCTGTGTCTGCAAAGAAGATAGTGAGAATTAACACTTTACCACTAACAAAGATTGACTAAAAATGGACACACTGTACTCCTTAACTCCTGCCTTCCCTCTAGAATCTCTCCACCTAAAGACCTCAAGCACTTTCTCTGCACTGTCAGACCACATTGTAGGTCAGCTGTCCCTGTCCTCATGTCAGAGTTGAGGCACTGCTACCTGTGTGGTCATTCTGCTTCAACAGGGCTGGAAGCAGACCACGCTCTTCTTCTCCTTGTTGGCAGTATGTTTGCCCTGTCTCCAGCCAAGTACCAGAGCAGAGCTGCAGTGTGGAGTTATCATTAAGTGCTGGGATTGTATTATGCTGATGGTGTGCTGTGATACTTCTCTGATAACAGTTGATTCCCTAACAACAAAGACAGAAGTTAATGTAGGCAGGATTTGGTACATCCTATATTCTTGTTTACCCAGGGCATGTATATTTAAGGAAGCTGTGCAAAATTGTATATAGTGTTGTCCTTTTTAAAGACCAAGTAGTCATTATTCCCAGTTTGTGTTCTACAAAGTTCGTTTTCTGTTTGTTTTCAGTAACTAAGGTGCTGACAAGTTCTGACTTCTTCATCCTCATAAACATGAGTGAAGTTCAGGCTATGGTAGAATTCTCCGTGGAGCTCCACAAATTCTTCAATGTGGATTTGTTTCAGAGAGGGTAGGTAATGCATTCTTTCAAACTTTACTATGGTGGACGGCTGATGGAAAGATCTTAATGGTACTGTCATATAGCATTGTTTCATGTATTATTGACCATTTTTATAGTGATTTGAAAAATCTTTATTTCTCATTGGAAAGGCGTATGCTTTCTAGGAATTAATTACTCAAATAATTTAGCCTAAAACTTAGGTTCCAATAAAATATTTTTTGTCTAACTGGAGAATAGGGAACCTCTGTAGATTTGGTGAGGAGATTATATTCTTATCCAGGCCTTTGCCCTTTCGTATCTTAATTTCTGTAATCCCTTTTGTTTGAAATATGATATGTGTTTCTCTTTAAAACTTTAAAAAAACTTTAAAAAATGTTGTTACTGCAATAAATTTACTAATTAATCAGTTTGGAAGTGGAGAACCTCACCAGCTTCTTCCTCCTCACACTGTGCTATGCTTCCACAGTTACGGAAGGCTCCATACTGCCTCATTAGGCTCTCCTGACCTCTTTTTATTCCACCTTGTCTCTGTAGAAGGCTTTTTCAGTTTTCTTTCATTTGACATTGCTTGATTGTCCCCAGATTACTTTCTAAGGTTGTCCTTTTCTATATAGGAAAGGTTGTCCTTTGTAGGAAATAATCCTTTGTGGTTTATTTTCGAGTACTAAAGATTATTGGTCATCTAGGATTGTGTTACACTGCCCTTCTGTCAGTCTTCTAACAGACTACAGTAAAAACACTTCAGTGTTGTAGTTCTTATGATGTTTGTTTTAGGTAGATCTGTTTGAGGCTGTGCCAGTGTTTACAGGCAGGGAACAGTACATATCAGTGTTGGTTTATGATAGCTCCTTTTTCCAAAACACTGTAAAATAACTTTCTTTAGAAATATTTTAGTAATAAGAAAATACATTCTTGTTTTTAACCTTGTCAAAATTCAAGGAAGGTGAGAGGAGTTACTGTTCTTGGTAATAATGGGGGGTTTTTGTTTGTTTTTTTTGACAGAGTGAGTTGATGAAGGTAAAGTAATGGGAAAATTTCCTTGCTTTGAGATGCACATGGTTCCTCCACCTTGTATTATAGATAGGATTGGGAAGGAGCTCAGAAGAGGCATAGAATACTGTTATAAAACATGTCTTGGCTAGCTTGCCTTTATCTTTGCCATGTTACTGTTAATTTTCATCTGTATTTTGTTAAAGCTAGCTTTTATCTAAATTTGACCTGAAGGTGGTACTGACAGAAGTGCTTGCTACCATTTGCAGTCAAAGTATATGCAACAAACTACGTCCCCTTTGTTGGGAGATTGTAATTTAACTCTTCATTGGAAGAGAAGGGTTAAGGAAGGCTTAAGAGGTCTGGGAAAACACTGAGAATATTCTAATTACTTCAACAAAAAAGCACAGTCTGTTGAACTGTGGCCTTTTTAAATCTCTGAAGTCAGTGGGGAAGGAGAGGGTAGAAGATGGCAGCATGGTAACTTTAGTAGAGAAGAGCCTGAAGAGAAGAAAGTCTTTTGGTTGTCTTAACCTTACAATTCAAATGATTCCTCAGAAAGGTAGTTGAGAAGTAAAGCACAGCAGTATACTCTACTTGGCATGTTTCTTTTTAGCTTACTCTTTAAAAAAACAGTAAATTCACAGGGCAAGTTCAGAGAGGTGAATGCTGACATGATGAGGAAAGTGGCATGAGTAGGTATTACCTCTCTGGTTTCAAGCTGAACCTTTAACTCGGGGCACATTCCCTTATAAATCAAAGTGAGGAAGGAAAAGGAGCTTCCAGAATAATTTGAAAGACTGAGTCATGAGTACTGCAATAGTTTCTGTCAATTTGGGTAAGTTCTAGTATTTTTCTAGGGAACTGTCTTTGTATTTATTTGAAACAGGGTGCAATATTTACATTGCTTTTGGAGCTCCTGGATGATGGATTAAATCAGCAGAAAAGGAAATCTTTAGTGTCATAGAATTATAGAATAGTTTTGGTTAAAAGGGAGCTTTAAAGGTCATCTAGTCCAACCTTCCCTGCAATGAGTAGGGACATTTTCAACTAGATCAGTTTGCTCAGAGCGCCATTCAAGCTGACCTTCAATGTTTCCAGGGATCGGGCATCTACTACTTCTTTGGGCAACCTGTTCCAGTGTTTCACCAGCTTCATTGTAAAAAATTTCTTCCTCCTACCTAGTCTGACTCTTGCCTCTTTTACTTTGGTTTAGTTTACCTCTTGTCCTATTGCAACAGGCCTTGCTAAAAAGTTTGTCCCCATCTTTCCTGTAGGGCCACTTTATGAATTGAAATGTCACAATAAGGTCTCTCTGGAGACTTCCCCAGGCTGAGTAACCCCACCTCTCTCAGCCTGTCCCCATAGGAGAGGTGCTCCAGCCCTCTGATCATCCTCGTGGCCCTCCTCTGGACCCGCTCCAATAGGTCTGTATTTTCCCTGTGCTGAGGGCTCCAGAGCTGGATGGAGTACTGCAGGTGGAGTCTCACCAGAGTGGACTAGAGGGGGTGAATCACCTCCCTTGCCCTACTGATCATGCTCCTTTTGATGCAGCCCAGAGTATGGCTGGCTTTCTGTGCTGCCAGTGCACATTCTCAGCTTATGTCCAGTTTTTCATCCACCAATACCCCAAGTCCTTCTCCTCAGGGCTGCTCCCAATCCCTTCATACCCTATCCTGTATTGATAGCAGGGGTTGCCGGACCCAGCAGCTGGCCTTGTTGAACCTTGTGAGGTTCACATGGGCCCACTTCTTGAGCTTGCCCAGGTCCCTCTGGGTGACATCCCATCCCTCAGGCATGTCAACTGCACCACTCAGCTTGGCGTCATCTGCAAACTTGCTGAGAGTGCGCTCAATCTCACTGGCTATGTCATTGATGAAGATATTAAACAGTACTGGTCCCAGTACGGACCTCCAAGGAACACCACTTGTCACGCACCAATCTCCATCTGGACATTGAGCTGTTGCCCACTACCCTCTGGATACTAGTCAATTCCTCATCCACCAAACAGTCTACCCATCAAATCCATACCTCTCCGATTTAGAGGGAAGGGTGTTGGGGGGCCTTTCAGAAGTCCAGATAGATGACATCCGTAGCTCTTCCCTTGTTCACTGATGTAGTTGCTCCTTCATAGAAAGCCCCTAGGTTGGTCAGGCAGGACTTGCCTATGGTGAAGCCATGCTGGCTGTCTTGAATCATCTTCCTGTCCTCCATGTGTGCCTTAGCATAGCTTTTAGGAGGATCTATTCCATGATTTTCCCAGGTACAGAGGTGAGGCTGACAGGTCGGTAGTCCCCAGGGTCCTCCTTTCTACCCTTTTTAAAAATGGATGCGAAGTTTCCCTTTTTCCAGTCACCAGGGACTTCACCTGACTGCCATGACTTTTTAAAAATCATGGAGAGTGGCTTGGTAGCTGCATCAGCCAATTCCCTCGGGACTCTGGGGTGCATCTTGTGAGGTCCCACAGTCTTCTGTATGTTCATGTTGCTCAAGTGGTCATGAACCTGAACCTTTACGCCTATAAGTACTTAAAGGGTGGGTGTCAAGAGGATGGGACCAGTCTTTTTTCAGTGGTGTCCAGTGAAAGGACAAGAGGTAACAGGCACAAACTTGAACATAGGAAGGTCCATCTAAACATGAGGAGGAACTTCTTTCCTGTGAGAGTGGCAGAGCCCTGAGACAGGCTGCCCAAAGAGGTGGTGGAGTCTCCTTCTCTGAAGACATTCAGATCCTGCCTGGACACATTCCTGTGGGACCTGCTCTGGGTGGACCTGCTCTGGCAGGGGGTTGGACTGGATGGTCTCCAGAAGTCCCTTCCAACCCCAGATCATTCTGTGATTCTCTTACAGTGGGAGGGACTTTGCTCCCCCAGTCCCTGTCTTGCGGTCCGTGCACTCAGGAGATGCGGGGAGAGAGAGAGGTTGCCAGTGTAGACAGAGGCAAAAAAGTTGTTGAGTACCAGCAGATCTCGACTGTGATACCGAGCTCTTGCCCCTCTTTCTGATTTCCTTACACCTGGGGATCTCACACCTAGTTTCATTGCTAGCCTGCTGATTTGAGCTACTGTTGTGTTTGGTATGGCTTCTTTTACCAGAAGTCAGGTATAGAATTGATTTTATTCTGGGTTTGTTTGGAATTGTGTGCATTTGTCCTGGTATGGGGTGCAGCAGAGCCAACTTTCTGTTCAGGGAAAGAGGCTCTTGCTGGTCCTTGTTGCTGTGGCCACCAGGGTCAGCTGAGTCTGTGGTTTACCCCGTGGAGGGGGTTGCACCTGTGGAGAGGAGGGGACAGGTGAGGTGACCCAAACTGATCAATAGGGTGTTAAAGCTGAGGGGTCAAAGGGTCAGTTTCTCTTCTTAGGTGGGTTCTTAAATGACTGACATCCAAGAGGATTCTCTCAGTTCATCTGCCTTTGATCCTGATCAGCGTGTTCCGGAATCTAGTTCCCATGCTTAGTTTAGTCTGGAACTTTCCCAGTGCCTGCCTGTGACATCTGCCTGGGAGTTTGATACGGTTTTGTGTATATTTGTATATATTGTATCTATTTCATTATTTCCTTCTTATTTTATTGTTAATATTTCATTAAAGTAATTTAGTTTTTTCTAAACTCGTAACTCTTTCTCTCTTCTTCTCCTGGGAGTGAGAGGTGGGGAGAGCATCTGTTGTCTTGTCATTGACCAACCTGGCCCAAACTGCGAGAGCATTCAAGTTTACCCAGCGTAGCATGCCTGTCTCATGGTGCTTTCTAACGCTTAATGACCTCTGAATTGTGTAAAATAAAATGTTGGCTATTGCAAGTAATCACATCAGACTCCCTCTTAAAACTTAATAGATTTTTATCCAAGCTTGGTTGGAGAGTGAGTCCAGATTCTCACTTTTTTGATTATTGGAGAAGCCGTAATTTCCAGCCTAAGTTTCCTTTGGGTCAGTTTTCACTTGTTTGTTTGTCTTACCAGCATTGTCCGATGCTTTGAATGACTTTATCAGTCCGAGTGTTCATCCTGGTGTATTTTTAGATGTCAGTCTTTTGTCTCTTCAATTAAATATGAGCTGAATCGGTTTGGTCATTTGAATTGGTGGCACATTCCCCACCCCATCCTCCTTTCTGTAGAGTCCACATATCCCAATATCCAATCAAAACCATTATTATCTCTTCCTAGTTTTGTATCTCTTTGAAGAAATCTACCAACTATTGCATCCAGCTCTTGCATATCTTTTTGGATCTTTATCTGTAGTGACACTGGTGCCAGAAGCACTTCTGACTGTGTTTACACTTACAATTAATTTGGTAGTTTAGGAATGAATTACTAGAAATTGTACTACTGAGACCCCTTGTTGACATCTCTATATCTGTGTGGTTCCAGGGTTACTTCAGACTAGATTTAGTCTCATCCTCTGGACCAGATGTTTTGCATCGTGAGTGTATTTTGAAGTTGTTCATACCAGTAATTGTTTCATACTTTCTGTCCCCCCAGGGGTTGAAGTGCTTTTTGTGACATGCAGATCGTGGCCTGTGGTTTAGGTTTCTCCAGGAGACATCAAGTTATGTATGTGGAGAGCTCTCAGTGAACTGAACCAGCGTGTAGCAAATGGGGATCATTGGGGACAGTGCCTCAAACCCACTTTGCTGATCTAAACCAATCAGTAGTGCAGACTCAAACAAAATTTATCATAATATTTCACTCAAGATCAAATTCACCTGAAGGGTCCTGTAACAGACTCATTGTTAGAACCATGTTATTCTCCTAACTGACCATTTAAAGCAGACTGTTAGTTTTCTCTACTTTTAGATAACTGTTATTATTCTAAGCAAGGAGATATACCCAGAGTAGACACCTCAGTCTAATACCTGAGACCTGTCTCTGTGTGTAGCTCCCTGTTGCCCATCTGGTTCAAGAAAGGTTATTCTGGTCTGTGGTGATTCTGGTGGTTAGCTTCTCAAAGTTGCACTGTAGCTTTAAGTCTCAGAAGTATGTAGTATAGTTAAAGAACGGTTAAGTAGTATCTTTACCTAATACAGCTATTTCTTTGTATTTTCTTACAACTCTGTTCCACTTGCTTAGAATCCAACTTACTCTAGGTAACTGTATTGGTTTATTTTAATCAACTGCTATATTCAATGGGATTTGATCGTGGGCATTTTTGCCCAAGCAGTGATTGATACGTGAGTATCGTGTGACCAAATGAATAAAAGAATTGTAGGTCGTTTGGACCAGTGAGACTGAAGGCTATTCTGGTGTCTTAGCTCGTAAAAGCTCCGGTTAGATTTGGGCTCTGTAGTGCTGACCTCATATAAATACAAAGGGAAGCATAACACAGCCTGAGTGAGATGTGAACTGGAGAAATGGAGAATGAGTCGGCTGGAAAACTGGTCGGATGACTGGGCTCAAAGAGTTGTCTTCAGTGGTGCAAAGTCCAACTTGCAGCTGATGACTCGTTGATTGATCCTAGGTCAGTACTGTTCAGTGTTTTGATGAGACAGAATGTCTTCTCAGCAAGTTTTTGAATGATAACCAATTACAGGGAATGGTTAGGCAGCCTGGAGAACAGAGATGCTCTTGGAAAGGGCCTGGGCAAACTGGAGAAATGGGCTGATAGGATCCTCAAGGGCAAATGCAAATCCTACAGATGGGGCTGAATAACCCTGTATGTTAGTGCAGGCTGGGGGCCAGCTGGCTGGAAAGCACCTTTGCAAAAAAAAGTACCTGGGAGTCCTGGTGAACAACGGGTTAAACATGAGCCAGTGAGGTGGTGTGGCAAAAGCAAGGCATTTGTCTGCCAAGGTGTAGTAGCCAGAGTTTAGCAGCAGGAATAGTTTGGAAAAGCAGGAACTCCATCCTTTTCTGTGTTACACTGCCTGACTCCTACCAGCTTAGCAGTGCTGTCAGCCTGTATTTCCCACTTACTCAGTTTCCAAACCAGGGTGCTCATCTTTCCATACTGATTTTCCTCTTTGAAAAATCTGCACAATAAATGCTGAATACATTTATATTTTTGCCAAAAAAAAAAAAGTCTCATAAACTTGAGAATTATTAGAGATACAGGGTTTCTCTGAGATAAGACTCATTAGCCAGAGTCTGGATTATCTGGACATGTACAATCAGTTTAATATGACTTTCTGTGCTGGAGATGGGGAGAAGTAGATTTTATCTGTTTGTCTATATCTTTGGACAAAAGCTGTTTCCTGAAACAGTTTTTTTCCACGCTGACAATTACTGTGCCTGTGTCACTGTGCCTCCATTCGCATGTTGTCTGTTATTTCTCTAAGTCCTTTAGCATAAGGACTCTTCTGTGTTTGTACAACAGACAGTTAATAATAATAAATAATAAACTTATGGTAATGATTAATAATAATAACAACCTTTTTAATACTTTGTCAGCAAGCTTGTTGCAGGTTACTGAAATGAAAATCAATTTCAGACGTAGAACAGCTGACAATACTCTCTTGAAACATTTTCATATGCAGTTAGGGGATTGCATTCTTGTTTTTTCTAATGGTGATGTTACCAGGTCTAGATGGACACTTAGAATATATGATGCCCTGGTAATGTGATTTTGATCTTTTCCTCATGTTCAAAATTTGTGCAAGTAGGAGGCTGTGGAACACCAGTGGAAATTTTAGCACAGTTTGTAACAGAAGTTTGGGATGTTTATGTGTAACACTTTCTGCTTTGCCTCCTGCCACCACTTTGTCATGCCTGTGAATGTTATTTACAGTGCTGTTTTTCAAAGACATAGTTGCTGTAAGAGCAAATTGTCTCTTTTCCTCATTTTTCTACTGTGCACTGTGGATGCACAGTAGAAAACGTTTACATACATATTTTTTATGTGTCAACATCCTGAATTGAAATATGAATGTATTGAGCCTTTCTGAATTCAAATACCTGGTAATTGAAAGTGCCACAGTACTTTGGAGTGCTCAGCTTAAGTTTCAGTGTTCCACCACCGGATGATGAATCCTGATGTGTTAGCTTGGAAAAGTTATGCCTGCCTTGTGGGTAGTGAGAGAAGTTTCCTGGTAACCCTCAGCTGTGAGAAGATGAGATTTTCATTTCTCTGGAGCTGTGTATTGCTTTTCCACCTGTTATCTGGGAAATCTAAAGGGCTAAAGAAACTTAAGTGATGGTTTCTAGTTCAGCATAGTGTACGCATTGCTCCAAGGTCTGCTTTGAACACAGCTTTAGTCTGTTGTCCCTGTCTCTGTGCGTTCTTATAATCCCAGTGTTAAATTCTTATTTTCTTACTAATAATTTGTTATTTTGTCAGTAATATGCACGCACATATAACCGGCCAAAGCTGAATTTAGACAATTTTCAATAGTAATGTCTCCATGTCTGTGCTTTGTCTTCTTTTTTTTTTTTTGTAGCAGTCTTCTTTGTGAAGTAGAATATCTGCTGTTTCATTTTGGGTTTCAGAAACAGGACTTGGTAAGGGTTATTTCAGCTAAATGTAAATTTGTTGCTAACTCAAGTAGACTATGGACAGTGCAAGTAAAATAAAGTATTAACAGTAGTCTTTATTATAGCTACAGGCTTACATTTGTGCTCAGGGTGTCTAGTTATCTGTTATTTGACTTTGTTTTGGGCTAAAAGTTTCTTGCAAAACCACCTCAAGAGTTTACATTAATAACCTAAGTGTACCGCGCTTTGAAAAGTGTTTTTGCTTTATAAGTACTGGTTAACAGTTGCAAGAAGAATATTAAATACCTTCCACAGAAGAGACTTTAGTAGGTTCTAACATAAAACACATCTTTAGAGGTGTATCATATCTGATATTAGGTTATTGCCAGGATTTCAGTAGCATTAAGTTGTTTGTGAACCTAAGTTCTATTGAAGTCAAAGGAATTTAAGCTTCAGAGACTACTGGATATTTAGCCTTATACATTCTTCTGTTCCATAGATTTGATTTTCCATGTATAGATACTGATGTGTCTGAGCAGCACTGATATTTTATGTTTCTCTGCGTGTAGTTGTGTAACGTACCATAAAAGAAAACACACCAAGTCAGAGTATGATAATGAATCTTACGACAATTGCACAGTAATTTCATAAGAAATAATGCAATATATGAAAAGTTGTAATTTTTTTTCTGGATCCAGCGAGCTGTCTACATTAGTTTGACAGTTTATTAACAGGAAATTAAAGTTTGAAGAGTACACTTTTAGTAGGACTGCTTTTCTTTCTCCTGGCTACATCAGGAGTGAAGAGGTTTTGTCCTTAAATAAAGATATAGCCTCTGCTAATGTTTTGTGTTGTTAGAATATGATCAAATAACAAATGCTTAAGGGACAAGGACCATTCATGCTCAGGTGAATTTTAATTCATACAGCCCAGTCATACTTTTACTTTCAAATCACGTTTCAGTATGACAGAGCTTTCTGGAAATAGGTGTTGTGAATTGTCTTCTGACATGTAGCTTATCTTCTGAAGTATTGTACTATGATCTTTACTTAATGTAATGCAGCCTTTACAAAGGGAGAAGAAAGCTGTCAAATTCATCTAATAATTGCAAGATGAGCTCAGTTCTTCAGCTCATGGTTTTACAATAATACAAATAGCAGTAACATAGATTTAAGATTTGGAAAGCCAGGCTGTAAGCTCAAGGGAATAGTTTGTTGAGGAAAAATATTGCAAATACTTTTCTTTTGGGTTTATTTTTTTGAAGGGGATAATTTTCTGATTCTAATTCAAGAGTGGATGCACACACAGAGGGTCTGCTTGCTCTGAGGCACAAATGGGTATGACCGTGAACGAGCAGTGGGAAGGTCATATATTAAGTTGGTATTGCTTCAGAAGTTAAAAGTTAATATCATCAAATATCCGTCTGGACCTTCTAATGCAGGATGTCTGAGAGACCAATGACATGGTCTGGTCCCAAAGAGAGTAATAATTTGAAGTGCTATATGATGATACTTCAGAGTCTTGTCTTTTGAAATAAAAAGCCTTGTAGTTGTTGAGAATAGTGAGTGGAAAATTGAGCACCGCTTCCTTTGAGTTAGCTGAGAAATTAAGGCTTTTGAAGTATACTCTGCCTTAGCTATGTGAGTGGAACTGAAGACCTGGGGAGGTTGTACTGCTTATCTTCAGATATTTGAGGATGGTACCTATGTTAGGAGACTTATAGCCACATAGGACAGCTTATCTAGGGATGACCTAGAACCTGTAAATTTGGTTTCTGCTCTCGAATCCTCCCTGCCCCCACCTCTTTCTTAATTCCTAGAAGACTGGCCTCCATCTTAAGAAACTAGATTGGATCCCAAAACTACCTGTTTTAAGTATGTGTTCTGGCGTGTAAAGATGACGGTACAGATGCTATTTCTTCAGTCATTATTCATAGAGACATAGCTAACAGTTGGTAACTGTAGTTGTCCTGGAGGTACATTTTAAGTGGGTTGTTGTTTTTTTTCTACAATCCTCTCCCC
>JAHREE010000482.1:991090-1057196 GCA_033628505.1 Tringa tobata
ATTTATTTTCTGTAAGCTTGCCCTTTGTTTATCTTAATAAAAATATGTTAGCCAGTTGGGAAATACCTGGATTTTTCACAGAAGGGATTGATAAAAGATTTTAAATGGTGTCTTTTGGGCACATTAATTTTCGGGCTGCTCAAGTATCTGAATTAGAATTTGTTACATGAGGTACACCCCACAATTATAGCAGAGTGTAATATCATACTGGTCCATATTGGTAATATCATATTGGTCCATTACAAAGCGATTGCAAGATAAGAATCTTCTTGTGTGTTCTGTCCGTGTGTTAAATAATTTCCTGTCCAGCTAAGCCCTGTAAGGGGTTTGGTGGCCATTGGGTAGTCTGTGGGCCACGGGTGGGTTTGGTAGGATTACATTTTTATAGATGACTGTTCATTTCTCCTGATGGGGAAAAATAAAGAACAAGTCTAACAAGTTCTCTTCTCTTTTTACATTTGTTACTTCAAGAATCAGCATTTCATGACCTGTGCTTTAATCAGTGTCTTTTTATATTCTCTTGTTTCTGTTCCCGTATACCTTATTTTACTCCCTTTCTGATTTTCCTTTTTGCCCCTTATTTGTGTGCCTTTTTGCATAATGAGGTTACCAAATAATTCTGAGTAATTTGTGGTAATATTTAAAATGGAGTATTTGTGTTCCAAGATCATTTGAAATGCTTTAAACATCAGAAGCATACTCAGATCTCAGATTGCCTTGAAAAATGCATGTATGCTGGTGTGTGTCAGTATAGGCTTGTGACTGGTTGTGTGCTAGATATCTTTACTGCTTTTGAGATGGATTTTTATAACTCCATGAAAGAATTAGTAATGTAGGGTCTCTGCAGTAGCAGGGGGCTCAGCTTGTAGAATAAAGGGACGTTGAACAGAAGTAGAATTTCTCTCTTGTTGTTGAATTCTTTTGGTGTTTTGCTGACTCAACCTCTTCACCGCAGCAGGAGTTTCTTTTGGTGCGGGTTTGCCTCTGTGGGAAGAGGTGTGACGTGTAGGAGATCTGTAGAAGGCACAGCTCTGCCAGGGTCAGTCTGGCACAGCCCTTACAATGGTGTCAGTGCCTCCAGAGCTACCTGGGCCTCAGGAGCCTCGCTCCTCTCTCCACTCGTCTCACAGTTCCTCATTTCAGTGCCATATTCCATATTTACAAAGCAGTGCTGCATCCCTGGCTCCGTTTCCCCGTGTGCCAAACGAAGCACACTTGTGTGTCTCAAACGAAGCACACTTGGCTGAGCCACTGCTCTTTCACCTTGGAAAGAGGAGAGAGAGAGAAGTCTTGGTGGTGGCCTGCAGCAGAGAGTGTTTTCAGTAGGACCTTGCGTTCACTAGATCCCACGAGCTCTCCTGAGGTTTTGCATATGCAGGGTCACAGCTGTTCCTCTGTTTGGTGAACTGATAAATTTAGAAGCTGCCCTGCAGGTGACCCAATGTGCATGTGAATTCTGCAGCCCCCAGTGTTCGGTGCTTGCTCTTGTTAATGTGACTGGCTGCGTTTCAGTGTGGGGTGAGGGCGCTGGGGGTCAGGGGAGAGGAAAGGGGGGATTCTGCTTGTGCACTTCTGCCCTTCTGCCTGCCGACAGGAACCGCAAAACAGGTTTCACCTCCGTGATGAAGCTTTTTCAGGACATGCGTTTCCTTTGGAATGTACTTCAGCTGGCAAAGTGTTTTTTCAAGTAAATGCTTATGCTGCTATCTCTGTAAAAGCACATACACTTTTTTTATGCATGAGATTTTTATTTTTAATAATGGATGTCCTTTAGGACTGCATTTGCACACATTACTGCCTGTGGTTCCGTGTGAGAGCATTGCAAAGTCAAATAACCATTACTTTCTACATTTCCTTTTTGTTTGTAGCATGATATGTTCCAGTTATTACTAAACCTACTTCTTGCTCAGATTATAAATGATGATTTTCAAGAAGTGTGATGAAAAAAACCTTACTTATGCCTTACTTATGCCCATCTAAATGATGATCCCAGTGGAAAAAAAAATGCTTTCCCACAGAGGAAAATTAATAGGTTTTTCTGACGCATGCCAGATTTTGAATCTTCAAGATTGTTGGAAAAGATACGATCCTTCATACAGGATGGACAGTAGAAGTCTCCTCTGCCTACAGGAGAGCAGTAATTCTAACTAACTTTTTTAGAAGACCTTTTCCTACGAGGTCTGTAGTAAGGACACTAAGCTCCATGTATCCTTCAACCCTTTAATACCATGGTTATGGATTTACATATTATTGCGCTGAGGACCAAATAAGATAAATGGACATCAGCAAGTACCTGCATTTATTAACTGAAGAAAGATTGCATAGACCGGGGTTGGCAGAAGTCTCCTGGATATTATAACTTCTCCATCAGTGACTTTGGCTTTGCTTGTGTGTGCTGTCTCAGTAAACATCTCAAATATTTAGGCTAACTCATATTGTGAAGCAAATGCGAAGATACCTCTTGGGGGATGGATGTGGAACTGTTTCAAGACGAAGCTTTTAAGCAGGGCAACCAGATCAAGGGACATGGTGTTCACCCTCAGCCTTATGTCTGTGGCCAAGATAAGTAAAGGTAAATGCTGGAAGCATTTAGAGGAGGAGAGGTTGGCATATTTTCAGAGGTAGTGTTGTAGATGTCTTTTTTTTTTCCTCAAGTCTGTGACACTGAAAATTTAATAGGAACTGGAAGATGCTGCCTTTCAGAGAAGCAAGCAAATTAGCTGTTGAGAAGTATCTTGCCTGTGTACACGCAGGAATGTCTTCCTGAGTTCAGACTTGGGAAAGCCAGGAGCTGGAGTACACTCTATTCACAGATGTCTCTCCAATGTGTTTTGTCTATCAGCTCCCAACTATATGCACTTCTTGCTGTGTTGCCTTTCAGTCACCATGTTGTAAATTGCTGACCCCTTTTTATAGGTTTCCTTCAACCTCTGGGGTTGTAGGCTGATTCAGGTGGAAGGGACAGTAGCATGTCATACAGTCCAGTCTTATGCTGAAAGCAGGGTCAGCACTCGATCCAAACCATGATGCTTGGAGTTCTGTCTCCTCAGGTCTTTAAAGCCTCCATGGGTGGAGATTCCACAGCTTATCTGGACAACCTGTTCCAGTCCTTAAGTATCCTTAAGTCTCAGTGTGTTCAGTCTCCCTTTGGAGACTGTCCTTCAAATCACTCTTACCAGCAACATGAATGTCAACCAGTTGTAATCTGCTCATTGTCTTGACAAAATGGTGATAAAGACTCACTCAAAATCTTTCCTTTGTGTGGTGTCAGACCTTCATCCAACTGTCAGTCTGCTCTTCATCCAAATCTGTTACCGGCACTGTTCCCATTGCAGTGACTCACAGTAGCTGCCTGTGGGAGCCTGGGCTTTTCAAATGCCAAACTGTAGTTGTATCATAAAAGATGATGCAAATGCATCTTGCTGAATTATCGGGTGGTGGTTCTGAACGTCGGGGCATAATCTATCAGGGTAATCTAGTAACTATTGCATATCAGGTTCTTGCTTCTGGTCTGTTTTTTAGTGTGTTTTGATCATGCTATTGTAGATCACAGTTCTTGGTTATATTTCAGTTGTTTTTCTCTATTTAGTGAAATACTCAGCTATCCTGCTTCAGCTAATGGGACAGTAGCTTTAAAGGATCTTCATCAAAACATTTCTGATTTCTTTTTTATCGGAAAATTGCAATCTTTAATAATCTGATGTTTTCCTCATTTAATGCAGTCAATAGAGAAATTAAGGGACAGGTTGGAACACAGATTTTTTTCAAATTACTCTTCAAAAATCTTCACCAAAAATTACTATTATTCTAGGCTTTAGGAATCTCAGCACTTTTCTGGAATCTTAAAGTGAATTGCAAAGCTTCATCTATTCTGGTTTTTTTAATATTTCTGCTCTGGAAAACAGTTTTACATAAATCTTGAAATTAACATAGAGCCCATCTTTATTATCAATACAGCATTTTTCCAGGCTGCTGTCAGAGTGAGGAGTTGAGAAGGAGCCAAACTGGTGCAGGGTCAGTTCAAGTATCATCTGCTGAGAAAACGTGCTGTGCTGGGGTTGGGCGTGTGAATCTCACTGACTTTGCTTTAGCACAGGTCATGCCACTGAAAGGTTTGGACCACGTTCTCCGTTCCTCAGGGCTTCAGGAAGGCGTATTGGTATGGACACTCCGATGGACCCAAACTGTTACGCCCTCTGAAAAGTTGTAGTACTAAGCCTGTAACTGCCTGATGAAGTCTGCACGTGCCACCTCTTGGAAGATACTGGGCTGGGGTTTGAAAGCATTGGGAGACCCAAGCTACTTCATCTATTTGGGTACATTTGCTGGCATGGTCTGTAGCATTGTTACTGTCTGGGATTTTCCACTACCCAGGGTACCTTCATTCTCTCAGTACCTGAGATAATGGAGACTTGATTATATTCAGATCTTATTTAAGGAGAGTTTTATGGGTATTTGGGATAATTGAATGTGATAGGTGAGTAACAAGTTCTTGGTACTAAATTGCTCTGTGGAATCCCAGGCAGATACAGTAGAACAGATCAGGTTTATGGGTCGGGGGTTGTGTGTGTGAGAGCTAAGCAGTGTTTATGGTACAGCTGGGAAATAGTTGGAAGTGACTTGGTTTTGGTTTGTTTGTGGTTTTTTTTTAAGTAGAAAAGGAAGCATTGCAACACAAGTTTATTAAATAATGAGTTGAAGCGGATGGAAGATGAGGTTTGGAGTGACGAGGCTCGATGGCTTGTTTTTTTCTCTCTTTTAAAATTTGCTGTCAGATGAGTAATATCTATCTTAGAAAGCATTTCCTTATTTTATATATTAAAAATGTAATTCCTTAGTGAATAAAGTACCCTGTTTCAGTATCATAGCTCTTCATTTGCAGATATATCCTTAATATATACAGTGTTTAAAGATGAATGGTAGTCAATAATTTGGGCAAATACTGTGTAGCACTTTGTTTTTCTTACTTAAATATCTTGATGCAGTTAAATAGTTGTTCCAAACGTCTAGGCACAAGATTTTGAATTAATGTTTACGTATCTGCCCTGAGCTGAACTCCCACAGGATTTTATTACTCAGATTAACAGGTGAACATTTTATGTTATAAACAGCTTAAAGTATAAGCCTGCTGAAAATCAAAGACACCTGTCTCAAACAATACACCTTCATCTCCCCATTAACCCAAATTAAAATATATCGAGTAAAGGGCTTACTGAGTAAAGGGTAAATAATCTGCTTTTGATTAATTGCTAGCTAGTAATAATAGGAAAAAGAAAGATATTCAGACAGCCTTTTGGTTTCACAAATTACATTCTAAGCACGAACAAATCTATTGATTGCGTTCTTTGGTGCCCAGCTTGTAACAGTCACTTAACAGCATCTTTAGAGCAAACGAGTCTTACTGCATTAAGTAATAGAAGTATCACATTGCACCTTTTTTCCTCTCGATGCACAGTTTTTATTTTGCCTTTCATTTTACCTTGTCACAGTCCTACTTCAATGAAAAGCCTTAGTTAAATTTATGCTCTGTAGAGCTGTCGTGTGGTTCTAAACAGGGACTGAGAATGGTGCATATTTTGGATATTTTGAAGTCTAGTAAAGCGACCCAGTTTGATAGAAGGTTAGGGTGAGATGAAGTAAAATATCTGGCATGTCTCTGAATTACTGAAACATAACATTTAATATAAACCATACCAACGATACTGCGTTATTTTCTTAATAGCTGAAGTAACAAGCAGGATGCTCTGCGATGACAAGTTAGTAATTTGGATTGTGGAAGCTGCAGCTTGTAGTGTTAGAGTGTCAGGCTCTTCAGAAATGTTTGCAGTGGATCCAGAAATGACACCATGAAACTGGGGCTGGTGGAAAACATCTCCTTGCTGAGGCTTTTGTATGTTATAATGTGTCATGTGTCCTTAGTATAGGTGGAATGAGTAACTAATTGAATGATGGAAGTCACATCTGACCCAGGGAAAAGGTGTACCTCAGTGTAACTAGATTGCATCTTGGGTTAATGTTGAGAGCACTCTCTTAAACTCCTCAGTTCCTTACACTCTTGCAGATGACAGTGAGAGCTTAATGTTAATGTTATGGTTTTTTAATCCATTTACTGTTTATTAATCAGTTAAGAGGTATATATGGAATCATATTTGACCTGTGGGTTTCTAAAAAATATATATAATTATTAGCTTTCAATAGGTGGTTTTATTTTATTTTTAAAAGGTAAGGATCATTTTGCTGTCGTCTTTTATCTCTAGCAATATCACTCATTCATTAAGCACCTGCTTAATGTAGTATTTGACTAATTTGCTAATATATTATTTGACATGCGGTTTTGACCACACTAAAATTGACCTTTTAATTTTGTGGAAAGATTAAATTAAGAATTTTTTATTGGTTGATTTTTAGGCTAATACGCAGTTGCATCAGTTGCTAGCAAAGTCCTGGTTGGTCAGCTGGTCAGCTTTAGTTGAAGTGTCAGAAGCCAAAATCAGAACAACACGATAGAGTTGTTTGGATTTGGATAGTGGGGATGATGAAAATGAGCCATAATACTGAGTGGGCATACACCATGAGTGGAATATAAAGGGTAAATTGCAGACTTATAAGGGCTTCTGCCTAAAAAGATGTCTTCCTACTCTCTACATTCTTGTGAATGTTCTTGCTCCCTCCATTCGTTGGTGTTAGAGTTTGTGGGGCTGTAGGTCACATCAGCTCACTGAGGAGCTGAAGCTGACCCCTTTAGACAAAAAGAAATGATCTGAAATGGGATGAGATGGAGAGCATGTGTCATCCAAGTGTGTTTAGGAGTGCTTGTGTCATGTAAAGACTTCCATAAAATCAGTATGGGCGACAATTAGGGATTTCATAGATGAAAATCGAAGTTGGAAACGGTATGGAGCTGAATAGGATTAAAAACTGTTTAAAGGTACGGGCAGAGTGCCAGAAAACAAAGACATTTGTGGTGTTGTTTTTTTTTTTAATTTGGACTTCAGGCCTGCAGTTCCTGCCTTTGATAGCATAAAGGCAATACTATGTTTTAGCTCTGCAAATACTGTCATATTTTGCCTAGTGTAACTATTTATTTGCCCTGTTTAATATCTGGTGCAGGTACTATAGAGACTGCCTGGTAAGCAGTGTGTTTTCGGGGGATCCTGGGGGTGGAGGCATGTTGCAGTTTCACAGATATCTCCTTCAGCGTCAGAACTGACTTATAGCATGGTAGATCCTTCTGAGATGGTTGTAGTGTAGCTGACAATCCTGATTTTTCATTCATACCAGTTCTCCAGCATAGTTTACCATGTAGCTTTGCAAAGTTTGCCCTGACACCCTGAGGTGTGGAAAGACTAGCTCTGTGTTCCTTCTTTGATAATCAGAGACTTCCTTCTTTGATTAATGTGTTTGACTGCTGCTCTGGTTAATGATTAAGAAAAAAACCCAACATGATGAAGAGTCAAAATAAGATGTTTTAAGCTGTGTAGACTTCCTGGCCCTGTTTCTCCTTCCCACTCTTCATTCCTGTGTTTCTCATTGTCTGTGTATGGTAGCTGAGATGTACTGTACCACGTGTTGCAAATCACTGTCTTTTGCTTTAGCTTTTACCAGATTCGTGCATCTATGAAAATTCCTCCAAGAATTCCACACAAATTAGAAGCTAGCTTGTTACATGCAACGGGTAAGTGCAAAAGCTTTTACTAAATGAAGCCTTGCTAATTAATGACATCTGTTTTTTTTTTTTCCTACGTTGTTATAACTAATAAAAAAGTGGTTTCAATTTTGTTATTAACACCATAAAAATATAAGATGTTTCATGGTGACCTGCTGAAAAACTGGCTTGTTCTTTGCAATGAGACTTAAAGTTGATTACAGAATTTGAGTCACTGTTTTTCCTCTGTTAATCCCCTTTGCTGGTAGCAAAACATGGTGATTCCTTTATAGTAGTGTCCTCTTTTTCTTAACACTGATCTGCTCAGTCTTCTCCATGGTTTAGACTAAGATGACCAAGGGCAGACCTCATTTAAGCAGATAGCTCAAAGCGGTGAAGAACTTCAGATACAGACTCTTAAACAAATTGCTAAACCTATTTTTTTCTGAAAAGAAGACTTTGAAAGGATCCAGTCTTGCTGTTTTCAAACTTGCTCTCTTGCTGTATGGTGGCAAAGTTGATAACTGATTTAACTTCCTGAATGGAATTACCCACTCCCTCATCAGTTTTTCTTTTTTTTTAAACCTGGTACTCACTTTTGGCTTCTTTGTTCAGGCAAACTGAACCTGAAGAAACCTGTTAGTGCTCTCCTAGTTCTGTGAAGCCCACACCTCAGGCAAAAAGGCAAAAAAATGAATTAAATTTTCAAATGTTGGGTGGAATTCTCAGAATTGTGAGGAAGAAAAACCTACTACAGTTTGAGAAAATGTGATATGAGATTACTGAAACCTGAATTGTTCAGGCTATTTTAAAAGTAACAATGAGCAACAATGTAGATACTACATTTTAGTCATGCTTCCTGAATATTTCTTGGATTTGTGTGAAATAAATAAGTCTCATAAACCACGATTACTCCACTTTAAAGGCAAAGTTTAGTGTGGTTCAGGGAATTTAGCTCTGCTAAACTGATCCTTTAGTAAGCAATACTTTTTAATAGTGTCACTTAATACCACTGAAAAGAAAGGTTTTCTATTTCATGGTCTATTTTAGAATTGTCCTCAGTTACTTTTTCAGAAAGCTGCAATCTTCTAAATTGTGACATACGTGTTAGCTCCTGTGTCTCTCATTCTAGGCATAAAGAATGTAAACATTAAGACTACAATTCGAAGTGAGTTTAGATCAGCAGTGCTATCAAAAAAAAAATCAACCCGTGATTCCCCTTGGCTGCTCCTTCTCACCTTCTTGTGCTGTGCTCTGTTGACATGAGTCTGGTTTGGCCTGGGAACTCAACTGGGGAACTCACACAGCTGCTAAGCAGCTGTTTCACAAAAAACCCCAAAACCCTCCAACCCCCGAAACAGGGGTCCTTTTTTAGATCAGTTTCACTCTGGTTTATCAGGTAGTTACTGGTAATATTTGTGCTACAACAAAGTGGAAAGAAGGGTATAAACTGGTCAACGGAACAGCGTTAGTTTGTCCTTCTTGTGGATATGATCATGCTTGGTCTTCTGCGGATTTCGGCTTTAGCTCCAGCCTTGTGAAGGTCTCCTGGCATTCTTGTAGTCTGAAAGGAGATGTATTCATGCTCTAGAAAGTTAAAAGAAAACCTTACGTAATCCTAGCCGGTATGAGGGTGTTTCAGATTTGAGGCTGTTCTGAATTCTTCCTTCTATCAGAAACTTGTGGCTGGTTTTCAGGGAAAAAAAAATGGGGGGGGGGGGAGACGGACGACAAATTAGGAACGAGTATCCATTTTTACAATGCAAGAATAAATTAATTCCCGGCTATTTTTTCTACTCCATATCTGAGGTGGCCTTTGTGCGGGTAGAAGCCTAATCATAGTCTTGGACAGTCAGTGCACAGCTGACTGAAAAACAGTAGTTCTGCATTGTTGACTTCACATTTGTGAGACCTTGCTCCCCACATAGATGTGGCTCAGGCTGTTCCTGGCATCAGCTTTTCCTCTTTGACCCCTGTCTCTCACTTCTGAGCGTGCCGTTTCAAGTTACGGTGAAGTCTGCAGGACTGAGGGCTGTAACTCAGCGCTGGATGCTGCATAGAAGTGGGACCTCAGCCATGTGTCTCCATTACTTCTTTTGTGTCAGGCTGGAGTGGGAGATCCCTTTTGATGATGCTGTGCTGTTATATCAGATATCATGTGTCATGTGAAACCATACCCACTCTTGCCCTTACCCGTAACAGATGACACAGATGGATATAAGCTGAAAGTGCCATTATATATAGGGGAATTACTCTTTAATGATTCAGCCTTCGTTAGCATTTTGTCCAGGATACCTAAATTGATGATATGTGCGAAAGCACTTCAGCAAAACCCAGTATCGGGTTGTTTCTATTTTCTGAAGGGAAATTGAACTAAGAGATTATGAAGATGATAGAGTGGGAATGTTTGCCAGATGCAGTGCTGTTCTATCAGAGGCCTCTAGACCCCAAATGTGTTAAACATAAACTTCGCAGATTTCTTTTTCTTTTATAGATTCACAGAATTAGAATCATCATGGTTGGAAGGGACCTCTGAGATCATCGAGTCCAACCACAAAAAAAACCCAACAAAACCAAACCAAACCAACAACACGCACAACACCCCACCGCATCACACCCATCCACAAACCAATAATCTTGGGCACTAGAGCATGCCCTGAAGGGCCATGTTTCTTAAATACCTCCAGGGATGGTGACTCCACCACCTCCCTGGGCAGGCTGTTCCAGGGCCTGACCACCCTCTCAGGACAGTAATTCTTCCTGATATCTCATCTAAACCTCCCCTGCCCCAACTTCAGACCATTTCCTCAGCTCCTGTCATTATTCCCTTGGGAGAAGAGGCCAACCCCCACCTCTCTCCACCCTCCTTTCAGGGAGTTGTAGAGGGCAATGAGGTCTCCCCTCAGCCTCCTCTTCTCCAAACTAAACATGCCCAGTTCCCTCAACCTCTCCTCGTGTGACTTGTTCTCCAGACCCCTCACCAGCTTGGTGGCTCTCCTCTGGACACGCTCCAGCACCTCAATGTCCTTGTGGTGAGGTGCCCAAAACTGAACACAGCCCTCGAGGTGAGGCCTCATCAGTGCCCAGTCCAGAGGCACCATCACTGCCCTGCTCCTGCTGCCCACGCTGTTCCTGATACAGGCCAGGATGCCCTTGGCCTTCTTGGCCACCGGGGCACACTGCTGGCTCATGTTCAGCCGGCTGTCCACCAACACCCCCAGGGCCTTTTCTGCTGGGCAGCTCCAGCCAATCTGCCCCAAGGCTGTAGTGTTGCCTGGGGTTGTTGTGACCGAAATGCAGGACCCGGCACTTGGCCTTATTGAACCTCATCCCATTGGCCTTGGCCCATTGATCTAACCTGTCCAGGTCCCTCTGTAGAGCCTTCAGACCCCCAAGCAGATCAACACTCCCACCTAGTTTGGTGTCATCTGCAAACTTACTGAGGGTGCACTCAATCCCATTATCTAAATCATCATTCCTTTGAAGTAATTTATTAAGAACAATCAAAAGAAATTGAAAAAATGTTTTGCACCTCTGTTTACACAATTTCTGAGACGTTGTGTTCTTGAGGAGGTTAATGTAATTGAGCCTGCTTGTAGAGGAGTGATAAGAAAGTGTCGGTATTTCTGTTAATTCTGTTCTTCCAAGTTCCATCTTCTTTTGTGTGTTGTTTCATGGGATAGCGCCCATCATGATATTTCCTGTGTGATAACCCCTTGCTGTTATGCTAAATACTTCCTCAATAACTGTTTTAAACCATTCCCATTCTCATTTTTTAAGAGTTAAAAGTCTTTTAACTTTTTTTTGGCGAAGGATTCCCCAACCATTTATCACACTTTTCTGCACTCTCTTTGACTGAAAGAAGCAGTGCCATATTGAACGAGAAATGTAAGGTTCAGGTGGAATGTAAATGAGAACTGTAAAGTTCACTTGGAACTGCTCTGACCACAGTAGTTTGCAAAGATCTGGAAGGAGAGAAGAAAGCAGCTCTGTTCTTCATTAATTCAGTGGAGTGGTGTGTGTCATTTAACCTCTTTGCCTCATCTGTAGGTAATCAAGAGTTCTCAGTGTGTTTAAACCTTGC
This sequence comes from Tringa tobata, assembly GCA_033628505.1. Lineage (NCBI taxonomy): Eukaryota > Metazoa > Chordata > Aves > Charadriiformes > Scolopacidae > Tringa > Tringa tobata. The sequence goes on from JAHREE010000482.1 coordinate 1,002,820, forward strand.
AAATCAACATGAAACAAGACAGATTCCAGGATTTTTGTTAGAGTTTTTAATGCCTAGAATGCCGTACTCCAATTTGGAGCAAAGTAAAAATTCTTCAGTACAGAACCTACATTAAAAGCAAGTTATATTAAAAATATTGATACAGTGTGTCTTTGAAACAAAATGCACTTCAGACTTCAGCAGTTGCCGACTGAGATGGAAACTGGTGATGTTGTTGTTACAGTTTTAATAGTGCTCATGAAACTGATAAAAATGATAGTTCTGCTTATTAGGTGCTCTGGGGTTTCCAGATTCTAGGCCAATTAATACGTGTTTCTCTTTTCAGGTGCAGATCTTGCCTTTCCTGCTTCAGTCCATGACAATATAGTTTGCAGTAAAACATTTCAGATTCTTTACAAAAATGAGGAAGTTTCTGTGAACGACGTGATGATTTTCAAAATAAAAATGCTGTTAGATGAGAGGAAGGTAATCTGCCGTTCTATATTCAGATAATTAAGTGTTCATTATGTACAATTTGGATTAGTAGAAATAAGGGACCTGAAAAGATTTCATGCTTCTACAATTTCTTTTTAGATTGAGGAATCTCTTAATGAAATGAATTTTCTGCTAACATTAGATCTACACTTCACGGATACAGACTGTTCGTAAGTTTAAATATAGAAGATTTTATTAAAGCAACAATATACTTTAACTTCTTAAACTGATTAAAGCTGCATTGTATACAAAGTGCGTTCATGTTAGGCATATGTGAGGGTTAAAAAGAAATCCCATGCAGAAGTCTGTTAAGATTTCATAACTTAATTTGTCTCATTCTGATAATTTTTTTCCGTATTTATTTTTCCTGTGGGAGGTGTCATTGCATTCCAAAGTATAGTCCTATGCTAAATTGCTATCTGTGTCAGTTATTAATAACTTGCTCTTTAAATATGATCATTTTAATTGTTTATTGTTTTGTTTTAATTTTTTTTTAGACCAGATGACCTGAGCACACTACAGCCAATTAGTAGCCGAACTTTAAAGTTGCACTTTAACTTACACCGGGGCCTTCATCATTACGTCAATGTGATGTTTGATTACTTCCACCTTTCTGTCATATCAGTTATAGTCCATGCTTCTTTGGTTGCTCTGCATCAGCCATTGATAAGGTAATCTCTTGTTATAAATCCAAATAAATTACTGAGATGGAAATGTTATAAAAATAGAATACTTAGGAAGGAGTTAAATTTATGGCCAGCATAGTTTTCTTTATGGTGATTTTGGAACTCAGGGCCCAGATGGCTGAGAAACTTCTTGTTTTCAAAGTTAGCTAGAACAAATTTTGAGTTTGTTTTTGTTAGAAATAAGAGTATGTAGTGTAGAAGAGAGATAATACCTAAAACCGCAGAAGAGGAGGAATGTTTAAATATCTGTATTTATGCATGTATAAATATTTATATGTATAAATATACATATTCTTAACCAGGAAGATCTGCTGCTCACTAGTTAGTGACTGAAATTCGTGCTATTAGTACAAATAGGGGGTCTTCTGTTAGCTATCTTCACAATTTTAGTTACTACTGTAACTGCAGTGATGCCTGCAAGTGATGTGTTCGCCATTTTCTAGAGTAAATGGAACTGGAGAATTTTATTTTCTATTTAAAAAAGCTTTTGCCTAATTTTTACTGAAGCCTTTTTATTTCATTGACTTGTGTCACCATTTGCAGCCTCTGTTTATCTTGCTTCTCTGTCTCAAAAGTAAGTGTGAAAAAGGGCCATACAGAAAGTCACACATATGAAGTGTTCTCTACTCAGCTTTGTCTTTAGCTTATCTATCTTTCCCTTCTTTCATGGTCTTCAAATAACTCCATGCTACTTCACCCAGGTTTCCTCATATTCAGATTCAGACTGTGCCATAAATGTCCAAATCTTTAGCATAAGGTATTCCCACTCCTTGTCCTTGTCTTCACATCATGGAAAGCTATGTCTCTGGGTACGCTAGAGAGCTGTTCTGTGCAGTAGGACTGTGCTGGTTTGGAGGATTCAACTGGCGTTTTATCCCCTTCAAGTTGGATTGTTCTGGTGATGTGTTTAGGTGTGTGTCGTGTGTATCTGAAAGGATGACGCAGCTTTATTTGGGAGAGGAAAAAATAGTGAGGAGTGGGAATTGTCTTAAGCTAGTATTGTTGTTGAGGACCTCATCTGAAAAATAAAGCACTTAAAGTAGCAGCATGTATGTAAAGGGTAAGTTGTCACACCATATCACAAGTGAAATTCAAGTGTTTTTCCTGTATTCGTCTTGTAGCTGTAGCGTCAAACTTCACTTAATTGTGAGAAAATGAAAAACAGATTTTGTTACTAATTTTGTCAGAAATATATTTGTCCCTACTGACTTCTTAAAAGGTTCCAGAAAATCTGATGCTTTTAATACAATTTTTCCTCTGTTTGTGGCTTTCCAAGTAGTGATACTATAATGCTATTTAATTTTAAGTCTCAACTTGATATAGCTTGTGTAAAGAGGAAACAAAACAGCAACTTCCATGGTGCTTCAGTTATCTTCAGAGTAGAATGATAGTGGTGTCCATAAAATTATTTTAAGGATCCCAGTTGTCCTTTAAATCACATTGGGGAGAGGAAGAAACCTTCAAATTGACAGTGTTTTACTTCAGCTGGGCTATCCCCTATTGTCATATTTAGCAAACATTTTATAACTGCCGTATCCATATCGCTTGCTTTTGTGGAGCACCTCTTACTGAAACACTTAAACACAGCAGACTTCACTCCCCTTTGTCCTTTGGCCTTTCCTGCATGACAGTTTGCTTCTCTCTTTGGGTCACACTCACATGATTGTAGCCCCTTCTTTCCTAGGGGGTCACTTTCTTTTCAGACTAGCATGCAGGTTCTCCTTCTCTTGGGAAAAAACAGTATTAAAAATTTACTTGAAGGAGAGGAGATAATTCCACGTGGTAACAGCCCTGGAGTCATAGAATCACAGAATGGTTAGAGTTGGAAGGGACCTTAAAGATCATGGAGTTCCAAATCCCCTGCCCTGTGCAGGGACACCTCCACTAGAGCAGGTGGCTCAAAGCCCCATCCAGCCTGGCCTTGAACCCCTCCAGGGATGGGGCAGCCACAGCTTCTCTGGCCAACCTGGGCCAGTGTCTCACCACCCTCACAGCCAATTTCTTCCTAATATCTAATCTAAATCTTCACTCTTTCAATTTAAAACCAATTACCCCTCGTCCTATCGCTACACTTCCTGACAAAGAGTCCCTCCCCTCCTGTAGGTCCCCTTCAGATATTGGAAGGCTGCTATAAGGTCTCTTCTCCAGGCTGAACAACTCCAGCTCTCTCAGCCTGTCCTCACAGGAGAGGTGCTCCAGCCCTCTGATCATCTTTGTGACCTCCTCTGGACCTGTTCCAACAGGTCCATGTCCTTCCTGTGCTGAGGACTCTAGAGCTGGACACAGTACTGCAGGTGGGGTCTTGCCAGAGCAGAGCAGAGGGGCAGAATCACCTCCCTTGGCCTGCTGGCCACACTTCTTGTGATGCAGCCCAGGATGGGGTTGGCTTTCTGGGTTGCCAGTGCACATCGCTGGCTCACGTTGAGCTTCTCATCCAGCAACACCCCCAAATGCTTCTCCTCAGGGCTGTTCTCCAGCCATGCTCCGCCCAACATGTATTTGTGCCTGGGGTTGCCACGTTCCAGGTGCAGGACCCTGCACTTGGCTTGGTTGAACTTCATGTGGTTGAACTTCAAGCCCACCTCTCCAGCCTGTCCAGGTCCCTCTGGATGGCATCCCTTCCCTCCAGTGAGTCAGCTGCAGCACCGAGCCTGGTGTTGTCCGAAACTGGCTGAGGGTGCACTCAGGCCCACTGTCCGTGTCTCCAACAAAGATGTTGAACAGCACTGGTCCCAGTACCCACCCCTGAGGAACACCACTCGTCACTGGTCGCCAATTGGACATTGAACCATTGACCGTGAGCCTTTGAGTGCAGCCACCCAGCCAGTTCTTATCCACTGAGCGCTCCATCTGTCAAAACCATGACTTTCCAATTTTGAGAGTCCTGTACAGTCTACTTTTTTATTAAGCTGTCATTAGTTGTTTCTGCCCATTGTCTAAAAGTCCTCACTTTCTGCCTTCATTCATCTTCAGTTGTTTTTCCTAGTTCTTTGTCCTCACAAGGCTCCTGTTGCAGCATGCTCTGTTCTCCCAGGGGATTGGGGTGGGCTTTCCTCTTCAGGAGGCAGAGGTCAGGGGTCCCTTAGGAAACAGCAATGCCAGTTTGTGTGACAACTTTCCAACTGCCTGCTGCTGCTTCAGTTTTAGGGGGTAAAGTTCCCACCGCAGAGTTGCAGAAAATGAAGGCTTTTCATTTACAGTTCAGAATTTACCTATAAGGCTTAAACTTGCAGGAATATTGTTAAAATTAATTGAAGTTTGCATTGGTAATAATGAGGAAGAGCTTGCACCTTCCCCTGGCACAGAGTCTGCTGAGCTTCATGGTGGGAGAGGTGGCAACAGAACAGTTGAGGGTAATAATTTCTTAAATTTCTTCAGCTAGCTGGAGACGTGCTGTAGAAGACAGGGCCTTCAGAAGACGTGCTCCCCTAGCGCAGCACCAGAGACTTACCTGAGGCATCTGTGCCATCCGGAGGGGTTTTAAAATGGCAACCCGCCATGCTAGGAGCTTCAGGTTCTTAATGAGGGGCCTTGCTTCTACTGCTTTTCAAGAAAAATCGAGAATTTGTTTTAACTGTGATAGTTTTGTGACACCTGGTACGTTCAAATCATCAGTTCATTTGTGCTTCTTGCAGCTTTCCTCGCCCAGTGAAGAACACGTGGTTGAACAGGAATGCACCAGCACAGAACAGGGACTCTGCCATTCCTTCTCTCGAAAGCGTGGTCTTTGGCAATAACTACACAAAACAGTTATCGGCAGATGTAAGAATATGTTGGTTTAAGATTTTATTTGTACTTAGTGGGACGGTGTGAATTTTATCTTTTCTGCAGAAATATTGCTTGATAAAGGGGTGTGCCGTGTGATATATGATATGAGAATTGCTGCAAAAGGTTATGTGACATGCTTCAGGAGCACACAGGTGGAAGCGTTCCTGTATTAAGTGTTTAACCTTCTTTTCTAATATATTGCAATCCATTGAAAATTGCAAAAATATGGATGAGGTTTGTGAAAAGAAGCAATTTGCTTATTTGTCTTTTTTAGTTATTCTGTTAGCACTTTATTTATTGTACAAAATGAATGTGCCTCACTGGTTTTTTGTTTGGTTTTTTTTTTAGGGTTGCAGTTTTGTTGTTTCAGAGTCTTTCCTCAGCCATGCCTATAATTTCCACTACACGCTTTGTGCCAGTTTGCTGCTTGCTTTCAAAGGATTACATAGCTATTTCATTATGATAACAAAGGAGCTCCCCTCTTCTCACCAAATTGAATTGGGTATGTTGAATTTAATGAAATGCATCGCTTTCCTGTCAACGTTTATTAAAAATCCTCCTCTTCTAGACTAAACTGGCATTGATTTCATACATCTTGTATATCTAAAGTCTTTTTGCTTGAGCTGAGCTGGAATTAATAACTCAAGAAAAAAAAATAACAAAGAAACAAGTGCTGTCATGTTACTAATAACATGAGGAGATAACAGCCTGAATTTATACCAATATATTTTTTCTTGTTGGTCTTGATTTGCCCTGTTATTTCAAATCACTGTATTTGGTGGTGAGAAAGTTAGAGAAACCCTTAATCCAAGCTAGCATGCTGCACTTGTTTGTTATAAGGAAACATTGTATATTTATATAAAAATTGGAACTCTGTAAGCATTGATTTGTGAAGAATATTGCAATGGAAACTTACCTGAAAAAAGACCTACAAGAAGAAATAGCTGCTAACTCAGTTTGTAACATAACTTTTAAAATAGACTTAGTTAGCTAAGAATTAGGAAAAGATAGACAACAACTGGTTCTATAAAACCAAGTATTTAAAATACAATTTCAGAGAAGCTATTTCTTTAATAAACCTAAAATTAAACTTTTATGGGACAGCGTCATAGAAAGAAATATAAGTTCTATGGCAATGAAATCTGCAAAAATATTACATGAAATGTAATGTATGGAAATGTACGTTACGTTTCTGTGGAATGCAGGTTTATTAGAGCACCTAGCCTCAACTAGCGGTGAAAGTAAAAAAAGACAATACATTGGCATTATAAAGGATGATTTAGACTTTTCCTCATCAAGCATATACTTTTTTAGTCTTGTAAAGTTCTACTTAAATCCGAAAAATAAATCTTTTGGAATTTACATTGAATGTAGACAGCATTTATTGGTTTTTGTATTGTTTTGTTTTACCAATGTCAAAACTAAGCATTATGAAACAATAAGTTGGAAACTAAGATATGAAAACTATTGTAAAAATGTGATGTGGTCAGTTAGTGATTCACACAAAGAATGTTTCACAGGTATATTACAAAATGCAAAGCTATTTTTTGAATTTTTTTTGAGGGTGGGAGCGCATCACAAATCTGTGCATAGAAAAATAGTAGAAACTGAGGCTGTTTCTTTATAGAAGCAAAAATACCGCTACAGTTATGGTGCAAATAATATTTCTGTGTCAGTTATCTTAATCTTGATGTGGAGGGAAACACCCTATTGAAGGAATGACTTGACTCTTATTCTTCCTTTTAAGGAGAAAATGTGCTTTTTCCCAAGTAGAATCTGTTGAAACTACTGTTGTTGTAAGGATAGGCTTACACTAGATCTTGATACTTAATGTTTCAGATAGGACCTTCAAATCCCCTAAAACATTCCCACAAAATATATATGTAATAGAAAAAAGCTGGCCATTGAGTTACATAGTTGGGTTCTGTCTTTCAAACTTCACTGAAATCACCAATAACATTTTCATGAGCTTCAGTGGGACTTGAATCAGAACTTGCATAATTTCTGTGGGTAATTTAACTTCCCTTTAGGAATGCAAGCTTGAACAGAAATGCTCAAAATAAATATATGAAGAGAAAATTACAACTTACATTTAACATTTATTGTACGTACTCTGCTGGAGGTTTGTTTCCTGTGAGGTTTTCTTTATTATTTTTAAGTCTCTGCTAGAATTAATTTGTTTTCTTATTTGTAAATCTTTTTTTCGTTTACTTTGGTTATTTTGTGTATAAATTGATAGGGACAATTGATATAACAAAAAGGACCAAGAATGTAAATATTAATTATGCCTCTGCTACTCACCTTTTACTGATGAAAAATTACTAATGTCTACCACTAACACTATTTTTTCTAAAATCCATCAATAGTGACAAAAAAAAAAAAAGCTGTTTCTGTGATGTCTATAAAGAAATGGAATTTCTCTGGACTTCACAAAATACACAGTTGTCGTTTGCATTTATTTTTATTTTTTAAAGTAAATGAACTGTTTTGTAGTGGAGATTCTGTGTGTGAAGTTCAAGTGGGCATTGCAGGATCTCGAGGGCATCCTGTGTCAATCCCAAACTCATCACCTTTTTGTTTTAGATTGAATTATTATCTTTTTTGTTTCTTCTGTTTGCTATTGCTCTGTCATAGAATATTAACACAAGAGTGATTTTGTAGAAGCACGTGGAGACAGCTGTTGCACTTGGTAATTGTAATTGAGCATTTAAGTATTACTGGTTTCAGGAAATAAAAAATGTTAGCTTAATGTATATCATGAGTGATATCTAATCGAGAAACTACACGAAAATTATATGCTTTCATGTACTAATCTAACTGCACTAATTGCTAGGCTAGAAATAAGCTCTTTTACTAATTTTAAGGCAAGTAATAAATCACAGATGAAAAAAGGAGTGTGGTAACTAGTCATGTGTGTGCAATCCCTATAACTAGCCAAGGCCAGCATGCAGGTCCTTTATGAACGCCTTCTCAGAAGAAAATATCCACGAACCCAGAGAGACGCCTACCTAGGTATGTTTTCAAAGCAGGTGATATAACCCCTCAGATTTTTACTAATAAATAAATAGAATACAGTATTAATAATATAAAATATTATATTATTTTGTAAACAGGGACATTATTTCACTATTCAGCCATAGTGAATGTATGTTGAACTCTGAAGTCCACAGAATTGAGCTACTGATTTCTAGGCTGAATATAGATAATAAAATGAAAAATTATTACTGTCTTTTGGTTTAGTGTTGTTCTACGTTACTAAACAAAAATGATTGAAGAGTTCAGTCAGTTGTCACCATTTAAATAAAATATCTAAACAATATAATTTCATTTAATTCATCACAGACTCAATAATTTAGATAATTAAAGACCAATACCTTTTCTTCCTGAGAAATCTTCCAAACACTGCACAAGCCATTCTCAAAGCTCGAGTTGCATTTATCCATATCTAAATGGCCAATTTTCCCTTTGGAGAATGCCAGCATTGGCCTGATGCTGGACGAAAGATGACAGTGCTCTTTAAGCACAAGGAAGTTTGTGATGGGAAAAGAGTAAAATAGCAGTTTTACTACGAGATGTAGTAGGTCACCAGCTTAATCATCTATAACAGTGTTTTGTTTTTTTTTTAAAAAGAAAACAAAACTATTTTTAGTAGAGCCAGCAAAATTGCATCAGATATTTGCTGGGTGAACATTACTGCTGTAAATGTTACTATTTAATTTCCTTTTGTCTTGTATTTTTGCTATTTTTTTTTTAATATTACACTGTAGTTTGGGATTTTCCATAATGATATTAGACTTCAGGGTTTTAAATGTTGTTCAAAGCTTATTCTCAATTGCAGTGTGACAAATAAGATAATCAATATAATTAGTTAATTTTTTCACTAATTACAGTTTGTGTCACCACAAACACACTAAAAGTAGTATTGTGTCTTAAACTGTATTCATATATTTTCAGAATAATTATCACCAAGCACTGTTTAACTAACAGAGGTGTATATACTTTTTTTCAAAAACATTTCTAAACTTGTTTCTGAGAACTTTGTGCATTCCTGCAATTTGCATATTTTCTCAGAACTTTGAGATGTGGGAGTTAATTTGTTTGGCATTATGTTTAAACCTAAGTATAATGGATGCAATTAGTTGAAAATCAATATATATTTACCAGATACAGGTGATACCGTTCAAAGACAAGTTGAGTAAACATACTGTTGTCATTCTGTAAACCTATGTTTGTTATCTATATCCTAATTTTATTATTGTGGATTTCAAGGCATGTTTTGTTGGTGTATGTTTCCCAGAAACATTGTAGGCTTTTTCCTTAATACTGTGTTTTAATATAAATACTTGTTACGGACAATTTTAGGGTTTATAAATTGTTCCCTTCTTACTGGTACTTCAGATGTAGAAGGAAATCAAAACATAGTGCTGAATTGTTATTTAATTTATCAGATTGCCTTAAGTAGACTAGGAATGATTAACAAGGAAAACATCTTACATGAAGGAATAAATGTTTTCTTTTATACTAAGTCATTCAAGGTTCAGATCCAGTTTATGCAGCCCTGCCGTGGAAAATTGATTTGCTCTTAACATTGAGCTGTTGAGAGAAAATCAATTAAAGAACACTTTGATTAGACTAAAATGTAATTCCTCAGACTATTAAAGAATTACATTTATGCTCATGTAGCTTGCAAATCAGGTAAATAATACACCTGTAGAAAAATTTTATTGGAGTAAGGTATCTCTGGAAAATCTGAGGCAGAAGAGGAATTGTATTACCTTGATGGTTAGGGGTGACATTGCTGCTGGACAGCTGAGCAGCTCTCAGTGGGTAATCTGAAAACCGTATGATCTAAATTACAGTATTTTCAAGTATAATTCTGAGTGGAAAATCGGTATCCTTGACAAGGTATCATGATAAGTGATCATGATACTTAATTGCAAACCTTTTTTTAATTAATCTTGTTCTGTTCTCAATCTCATAAATTACTAAAACATAATTTTAATGGGAGTTTATCATTTACTTGATTTAAAATTGACTGTGGCACTTAATATGGCTTCAGGTTTTACTTGATGTGTTCTTTCTTATGTTTTAAAATTGTTTTGTGAGATAATTGCTTTTACTCTGCAACTTGGAAAGTACATTTTTTCATGGATATGTCCTCTGATCTTTCCAGAAAACATAGATGTAGAAGTTCGTCTTACAGAATTGTGTGAAGAAGTAAAGGTACCGTTTTTTTTTCATGTATTAAATAAGCGAAATAACTGTAAAGTATGCTGATTTCATGTGCTACTTGGGAATAAACTGTTTGTTTCGGTGATAACATCCTGGATGATTTTACCAATGTTTATTTCAACTGCTCCTCATGCAAAGAGTTGCTCAGCTGACTCCAAACGAACTCCTGCTTGGCGTGTCAGTAGTAGCCATGGTAACTTCTGTTTGCTATGAAACTGGAGATTATAGAAAGGTCAATTATTTGTATTAAAATCAAATTTTCAATTTTCTGCATTTATAAATGGAATTCTTTGTTTTTGATGGTACCAAATAACAATGATAGAAAATCAAGCTGTAAGTTGTACGAAAGCGGATTCTCCAATCCATCCCCTCATCTGGAAGGACTTGTCCTGATATTGTCTCCTTCTCCTGTTTTCCCTACATTCTCAAGGAAACACTGCCTACTTCAGATTATTTAGATTTGTCTCCCCAGCTGCCTCCTTAGTCAGAACTAGTTTCCTTGTCAAAGTGAAGTTTAAAGTACAGGTTTTAAAACTTTTTTGAAAGATTGTCCATGCTTTGCCATCCAGAGTGGGCCATCTGCTCAGCTTCTGAAGAACTGTTTGTTACTGTACTCATAGTGTTACTGCAAGGAATTGTCATTCTGGCTGTAAAAGGGTATCGTTTGTAGAACTGGAGACAGAGCCAGCAGAGTTAGCTCTCTGTGGGCAACTAATGATCTTATGTTAAATTTTTTTTTTTTTTTTACATTTACATATCTTCTGTAAATTCTTTCAGTACCTATGATATTTTGTTTCATTAATTTCTCCCTTAGCTTGCTAAAGTATGTTTATATTTTTTCCTTTTTCTCCTTCCTATTCTTTTGTGCAGTTCTCATCAAAAGTTCTTCCTCTTATTTCCACTCTTGCCCATTAAGCTGATGTTTCAGTATTTGCAATCTTTTTTTTTTAACTTGCTCTTCAATATTGCAGGACCTGAGTCTTTACTATCTTTATGTTTTAAACCCTTTGCCTCAGTGCCTTGTGTGCCTGCAATGAATTTTTGAAAAAGTATTTTTTTTTTTTCTAAAATGGCAAATGGAAAAAAATTTTTTTTCTAAAATAAGCCCTAGATCACGAGATTACAGTACACTGTTAAGAAAGAATATCTTGTTTCATGCTGAATATGTCTTTGGGTGATCTGATTCAAGGAAGCCTACACTGTAACACGGGTTCTGGAGCATGTTTAAAGTGTATGTGGGTATACAGTACCATAAAAATGTTATTGCAAGGTGTGACTATTCTGAAATGGATATATCTCTTTAAATTTTTACAGTTGTATCAAATCTGGACTAACATAGTGCATATCAATTTTCTGTTTTCTTCTTGCTGATCCCTGTTCCTTTCAGGCACGCTATATTTTTGCATGTTAGAAAATACAACGGTTGCAGCTCAGTTATGGTTGCCATTAAATGGAATTGTTGCTTTAATTTAAAGTCAGAAGTCCTAATTCTGAAAGACAAGCAGATAATATTTAATGCAACATAAAATAATCTGTTAATGTTGTAACATAGATTAATTCAATTCCGATACTTAGACAAAACAGTTCTTGTTTACTCTTTAAATTAAAATCCTCACTAAGATAAAGTACACTTTTTTTGATTCTTGTCTGTACATTATGGTCTCATCTGTTAGTCATGTAAATATGTTTTCCCATCTTCAGAAAATGGAAAATCCTGATGAACTGGCAGAACTTATAAATATGAATCTTGCTCAGCTTTGCTCACTTCTAATGGCTCTCTGGGGGCAATTTCTGGAGGTCATGACCTTGCAAGATGAGGTCACAGCGTTGCTAGCACAAGAGCATCACACCTTAAGAGTAAGTATTGACTCTGGCTTTAGATACTCTGGCACGTTCGTACTCTTACTGGGAGACATTGTTACGGAAATGTGTATCAAGATGAGACTCCAGGTTCTAATTTTTCTAGCTTTATTTGGGAAGGTTGGTTGGAATCGTAAAGAGAGCTCTTGTATTATGTTTGTTAGCTTGTGTCTCATGTTGTTAGAGCTAACTTGTTGAATATAATAGATAAAGTACATTATTTATGTTTATGAACCAACCAATTCATTGATCTTTTGAATAAGCAGTGCAGTTTAGAGGGCAAATTGCAGTCTGTGAAATAAGATGTATTTGTGCAGAATGATGTATTTTTCTGCAGGAGCCATGCCTAGGGCCCACCCTGCATTTTACTCCCCTATTGCATTTAGGCTGCCTGCTTATATCGTAAACCAAAGTGTACTTTCCTTCTGAATTAAGAATTTATAATGCTCAGAAACTTTGAAAAGTCTCTTAAGTGGGATTTTAAAAAAGAAGAAATGTATCAGCAATTATGTGACATGTGAGTATGTACAGAAATACATCTCATTAGTAGCTACACAGATTGATCTGTATGTGTATATATACAGCTGCTGTGGGCCTTAGATGTGCAGAACCATGCAGCAGTGCTGGCTCCCATAAGGAGGTATTTTCAAATATGAACTAAAGCATTATCCTCACTTTCTAATAAATATATTTTTCTCCTCCCATCTTTCATGGTCATGCATTTGAAGAAAACGTAACATTTTAAAATTTTTCAGAGAGTAAGATTCATTGACACAAACCCAAGTAACCAATGACACCCAGCACCCCTACTTGTCAAACACCCAGCGTGTGACCTGGCCCCCTCACTGCCTGACATCACAGTCCCAGCATTTGTCTCGCACACATCATAACATAGGCCATTTTAAGAGATTATCTAGAGGGGCTTCTTGTACAACCATTTGCAGAGAAGCTTGTTAGAAGGTCCGGTTAATGAGAATATGTGTTACCACTGCTTTGCAATAGTGACAATCCAAAATAAAGTCTGTTTTAAGGCTTTATTTCTCAGAGATTTGATTTGTCTCACCAGCGTTCTGTCGCTTTCACCAAAACCCATTCTGTTTTGGCTCTGGAGCGGAAACTGATGATGAAGGAAATTTGGACTGTGGTCTTAGGTACAGGCTTGATAAATCACATTGTTTGATGAGGGAATCATAGTTGTGGAAAAGGGCTATTCCGGAGAATAAATGGACTCTTTCCGAAAGAGCACAAGGCTCTTTTGTTTTGTCTTTATTTGTTAGACATGCTAGCCTTAAGAAACTGAGCATTTTACCGGCTATCTGAGGCTTGCTTACCTTCTGTGCTTTTCATATAAATTCTGGGATTCTTCAAGTTAGCTAGTGGAAGGTATGAAATGAGGACACAGGGCAAGAGATAACAGTCACGAACTTGAACATAGGAAGGTCCATCTAAACATGAGGAGGAACTTCTTTCCTGTGAGGGTGGCAGAGCCCTGGCAGAGTCTGCCCAGAGAGGTGGTGGAGTCTCCTTCTCTGGAGGCATCTCAAACCCACGTGCACACGTTCCTGTGGAACCTGCTCTGGGTGGACCTGCTTTGGCAGGGGGTCTAGATGATCTCCAGAGGTCCCTTCCAGCCCTCTGAGCATTCTCTGAGAATGATGTTTCATTTCACCTGCAGTTGCATTCAACTGCTGGTACGTTACTGCTTGTACAAGCATATATTTAATAAACTCAGAAGAAGCATTAATACTTTTATTTTTACTGCTCCAACATTAAAAAAATAATAAAAGAAAACATACTGCTAATCATTATACATTAGGTTCTTAAATGTGCTTTGTTTAAAAATCTCTGTAAGTCAATCTCTCGGGCTCTCAAATACCTTAATTATTGAATTTTAATGCAGTTATTTGAGGGAACATAAATCAGAGTAGTTAATTATACTACGTGAATTGAGCTATTAGAAGTATTTATGTAATGCTTTCCAGTTTTCACAAAATTTGAATAGGAGTTCCCTTCTTCCCATCTTTTTATTTTTCTTAATTATTATTTGATTTCAAGGCCGCAATTTTTTCCCTTTCCAGTTGCTGTTAAGCCCACGTGTTCCCTGTAACTAGGCATGAACAAATTTGTTTCAAGCACCACATCATATTTAATTTTTTCTTTTTTAATAAGGAAAAATCAAATTATTCTTTAATAAAAGCTGTAGAAGTATTCATTTCTGGAGGTATGAATCCACATTTCCAGCAAAGTCATGTGGGGATGAAGTCTCTTCCATAGCACGCGGTGTAGCTGCTGAGGGACACTGAGTCTCTAAAACTTATGAGCCTTCTAAGTTGAGCTCAGAAGTTATCCTTGTTAAAACTGGAAAAGTTAAGCTTATTTTATTTTTTGAAGAAGTGGCCAGTTGTTATTTCTTACTGAGTAAGTAACTGGATACTATGTTATCTACCCAAACATCAAAGACTGAAATAGAGATGCAGGACGTGGGTAATCTTAAACTCACCTTTTTATTTAGAGCCTGATAGCGAAGAGCAAGCAGGTTGAGTCTAAAATTCAAATAATACACCATCAAGATGGAAATTCTACCTGAGCCAACCTATGGAGAAGGACTAATTTGCAGATGTGACACTTGTTAAGTGAAGAGCTGGTGTGAACACTTTTCAAATGTATGTAATTAAAATATATGTAAAAGGACACAGCTTCCCTGGGCTTCCCACATGGCAACAGAGCACGAGCCAGCAATCCATAAATTCAGTAGAGCTTTAAATTAAAAAGAGATGGTGAATTTGAGCCTTAACATTTTTAAGAACATGTCTGACTGTTGATTTTTGATCTTGTTTTGCAGTGCTTAGTATAATAATTTGTGATTTGTATTAATAATCTCTTGATAATTTATTTTCTGAGGGTTTGTATAAACTTCTTTTGGGACACGTGCAGTGATCATTTTTCGCTAGAGGCGTTATCTGCGCGTGTCAAATGATGCAGGCTTTCTGCTTACTGAATTTAGTTGAGATTTGACTATTTCTTCTCTTGAGAGAATATATGTCTGTTCTGGAATAAGGTTTTTGTAGTATATAAAATTCTGTCCTTCTAAATAATCCCGTTTATTTTAGAAATTTATACTCTGTTGTGTTCTCTACTGGATGTAAAATCTCTTTCAGTTTTACCTTCTCATCTTGCAATATTTACAGACTCTACCCTCCACAGGTAATTCCTCCCTGGGAAGGTTTAGTATTAATCTAAGATGAATGAACCCTTTTAGGGAATCATTTGTCTGACTGGTTTAGATATTTGTATTAAAATACACCCTAGAAATGCCTGTCATCTGTATCTGGTCAGATGTCTTTCACCCTCTTTGCACAGATGCTTATAAAACTTTCTGATGAAGTGTTGTTAGAAAATGAGGTTATAATGAAATATTATAGTTTAAGTATTTAAAATTATTATCATTTTATTTATTTTACTTGCATATTTAAATACTTAACTATTTTCAAATACTTTGACTATTAAGAATTACTTGAAAAAATCAGGAACATTTTAGGCATACTAGAACATCCATCAACTACATTATCACACTGATATGATTTACAGCCGTGTTTTGTTGAAAAAACTGCTTAGAGTACGTTACTTTATACTACAAAAAACTTTCACAGTAAACTAGTTCACCTATTTGTTCCATAGTGACATCTGCTGGTAGGTCTGAACATGGTCTTCCAAAATGATTTCTTTCTGTTTTCTTAGTCCTATAAAATAATGAGAACCAAGAACTAAGATCTTGGACTGCTGCTCATAAATGTCCAGGGATTCAATACACTACTACAGTAGGTTTTCTATCTGATTTTTGCTCTTCTGTTTACATTGGGAGGACCACAAAAATGTAATTTTGGGAAATCTGTAGGCACTAGGAGTAGCAGACGCAATTTCCTCCTGCAAGGTCATTATGGAGTCTGCCTGAGTCACTTGCACCAGTCCTTCTGGTTCTCCAGGGCTCAGTAATAGCATCCTAGGAAATGCCATCGTCCTTCTGTAAGTTAAGCACTGATTAAACATAATAAACTGTTGTTGTTTTTTTTCTCTCCCCAATATTGGTTTATGTGGGCTTTACAGAGCTTGCTTTCAACTAGTTTTATACCGTTGCTATCAGAGTAAGAGCTGTCTGGAGCTGCTAATCATATTTTCTTCGAAAGCACTGGAGTTCCTTAAGCAATTACAAAAGGGATTTATTGCAAACAGAAAACAGCTGCCTTTTCTGTTTGAGGCAGTAGCAGAATTCTAGAGATGTGGTCACCGTATCATTCCAGTTACTTTCTGTAGTGAAGTGATCGCTCGCATCTAAAGTCATAACCTGCCCCTTGGCAAACAGCTTTATGCTCTTTTCCTGGCCTTAACCACAGACGTCTACAAATTGGGCAATATTTCTGTTATTATTTTATTTCCTATTACCTGACTGATTAGGATCTTTAATTAATTTTTAAATTGCTTGATTTAGGATGATAACCAGTCCACTCTTTGTGATCAGTTGCTCTAAAATCTAGGTCTCTATTGTATAATGATCTTCTCTCTTTCTGGAGGAGAGATTGGGGATTATCTCTATCAAAACGGTCTGTTTGGAAGGTAGATACCTGTTTAGAAGAGCCCCCTGGGGAGGTGCAGAGAAATACTTGGGAACACTGATTGTAATCCCACCTGGGTATGCAGAAACTCCTAACGTGACTTCTGAAGGAGAGCAAATACAGCTTGTGTGTGTGTGTGTGTGTGTGTGTGCATCTGGGCACTGCTCAGAGGGGGAGGTGCATTTACAAGAAAGTATCGAATTTAAAGTTTTCTTTTTACTTCAAAACATTTTCCATGGCTATTCACAGATTATGTTATCACTGAGATTAATTTCATATAATACAGCAAATGGAACTGGGGCAGGACTTTCAGCTTCTAGTACAGGTTAGGGCTTGGGGGCTTAGTGTTTGTGGTTTGGGGCTTTTTTTCCTTAAGCAACTTGGAGCAATTTTTTCCTTTTTTTTTTTTTAATTGAAAAAGTAGAAGCTACAGAAACTTTATCCAGATGGTACTCTCTACAAGTATAGTGGGCAGCATATCAGGAGGGAAAAGTAACTCCCCTACAAGTGCTTATCTCTGAACAAAAGTTAATGTGGTCCTGAAAGTCTGATGTTTGCCAGGGAATGCACAGCATCTTCCTAGTGCCGTGTCGGTGCTCGGGGCGGATGCAGGAGTGAAGGAGCTGAGGGAGCTGAAGGAGGTGTGATGCTTGCTCCCCCAGGGACCACTGAAACTCACCATCTGTTTGGGAAACTGGATAACAAGAGGAAAACACAGAGAATAGTGAGGAAATAAAGGAGAAGGGGGCCAGGAAGTGGTTGGTAAATAACTGGTTGATTAAGTAGACTAGCTACATATGTGCTTCTCTAAGTGGGATAGACATTTTGTTTTAATTGATACAAACAAATTGATGTTAATGCACAAGCAGTTGCCAACAGCCACTGTACAGCACATTCTCTTTTTTTTGTATGTCGTGTTACAACAAACAAGATACTGTTATATTGCATTGAATTGCATTTTTTTGATGCAGGTAATTAGGCAGTTGCAAAAATAGAAATTTTAAAAATGCATCTAGATTGAATTACTATTTTTATGTAATATTGGAAATGTGAGAATTCTCATCTTGCAAAACCTTAACCTTGGGGTTTCTAGATACTGCATTTTTGATACCTTGATTGTTTTTATTTGTAGTAAATTGCTGTATAATTCACACTTTCGATTTCCACACTATTTATTTGATGATAAAATAATATGCTCCTCTATGTTAGAAAATACCGGTTTAGTACTGTATGGCTTACTGCCTTGAGGCATACAATTTAGTCTTGAATACAGTGCTTGTAATTAGCCTACATTTTGTAGGCTTTTGTCTTTATCATTTGCAGCTGAAATCTTTACAAACAAAAGGGGGGTTTTGCACAATAGATTACTGTGGGCTAGAGAGTGTGCATGGGAAGTTTGAAACATGTACTACTCTGTATTTTGAGACTGCAGGTTATCTAATGGGTTTCTACTTCTGAAGGTAATTCTCAAGCACATTTAGAAATCCCCATCAAACAGTCATCTCTTTTCTTCTCATTGACATTTCTCTTAATATTTTTGTGTGTTACTGTTTCAGGTGAGCCTGATTTGGATTACTGATTTCTTGGTAATCAAGTTTTCAGCAGGCAGTTGAATCTAATATAATTCCCCTCGGTCATCCAGTGCACAAATTAAAAACTCTAATTTCAGTTGCTAGTCTTGTCTGTGGCAATCCTCTTCCCTCCTATTCAGACTGAACATTTAAAAAAAGTAACTGTCTATATAATACGTACAAGTTAATAACATTGCCGTGTAGGAATGCTGGTGGATTCTCAAAAAATTTTATATAATATAAAATAAGCTCTAACTTTATTTGGATCTTGCAGGTGCGCAGATTTGCAGAAGCATTCTTTTGTCTGGAACACCCTAGGCAAGCTGCCCTTGCCTATCAAGAACTGCAGTGAGTAGCCCTTTGAAGTGCCCAGTATGTAGCATGCAGTACGACTAGTCTGGAGCTTACGTTATGCAGAAGTAGTGTCTTGCAAAAATACTTACATGACAAGTTCAAGAGAAACTGATGTTGTAAATAAAAAGTTTTTTAATGAAAGTTATATAAGAAGTTATTAAATACTATTAAAGCTATTAAATAACTAATTAGTAGAAAAGCTTCTACTAAAGTGAATTAACTACTGCTAATTTCTGTTAATGTAAAAATAAATAGTTCTGTTTTTTTCATGTAGGACTGTTTCCTTTTTTTCAGTGCTCAAAGTCATCTACAGATGTGTGCAGCTATCAAAAACACTTCCTTCTGCAGTTCTCTTCCACCCCTCCCTATTGAGTGCAGTGAACTAGATGGAGATATGAACTCCTTGCCTATAATCTTTGAAGACAGATACTTAGATTCAATTGCTGAAGGTAAACACACCTCACAGTGCAGTTTTCTTTTTGAAGAAACAAGCAAAAATTATGTAAAATCTGAGTGTTTTTCAGATTTCTCACTGGCTTTAAAAGATGACATTTATTCATAGGAAATGTTTCTTTAGTTTGAGTTTTGAGGATGTGTGAAGTTCTAGAATTACTTTTTTAGTAGTTTTATAGTTTCAGTTACTTGCATAATCTTGTTGTAAGCAATCTTTTTTCTTACTGTTTTTTTTTCCCCCCTTTTTTTTGATGAAAGATCTGGATGTGCCCTGGTTGGTAGTTCAGAGTCTTCCAAGGTCAGAATCCAATAAACTGGATAAATTTGAAGCTGAAGAAGGTTTCGTAGCTGGTTTTACTAGTCCGGAACTGAAAATAAGACCTGCAGGTGCTGCCAACCTTTGGCATTCAGAAAGTGAAAAGACACTAACAAAAACTTTGAAGGGGAAAAATGAAGATGCAAATAAATCCAAAGTTAAGGTTACTAAGCTCATGAAAACAATGAAACCTGAAAGCACAAAAAAAGTTGTGAAACAGAACTCTAAGGACTCTGTGATCTTAGTAGGCTACAAATGTTTGAAAAGTGCAGCACTGGAAGATGCCTCTAAAAGCTCGGAAGGCAGGCCTTCATGCAATGCTAACAAAGGGCTGGACCCTACATTAGCTGTATTTCCTTGTGGTGTAAAATCCTGCACCAGGCAAATAAGTCAAGGAGAACTTCAGTTTTTGCCATCTGGAACTGAGGAAAAGACTGCCACGATTGAAGGTGTCCAACCAGGTCCAGATAGCCCTGTGCACTGTGAAAATGTGGCTGTTTTTAGTAGGCTTACTATCTCCCAGACAGATTCTGGAACTCTACAAGAGGATAGTGCTCTACAACCCAGAGGTACACTTGAAGGATGTCATGGAGGTCAACCAGCTTCCTCAGGAGTCAGGACAATTGAGGTGAAACCAAGTCATAAAAATCCCTATGAAGGGGAGAAGGTAACTGTTCATATTGGGTCATGGGCTGAGTTTCCACAAGATGGAGTGCAAGGAGATAATTTGCAGACACTCAATATTCAGTCTTCAGAATCTGGAAATAAACTGAATTCAGGAGAAGAGGAGCCAGTGCTTGAAAAGGAAGATCCCCACGAAAGAAACTTCAGACACACCAATAACATCTTGACAAAAATGACAAGTAATCAGCCTGCTCTTTCTGCAAAAGAAAGTCAACTTTCTGCAAGTGGAGACGTGACTAAGTTACCAGATGTTAGCATGACTTATGCCTCTTCTAGGTTTTCAGATTCAGGTGTAGAAAGTGAACCAAGTTCTTTTGCAACTCACCCCAACCCTGATCAGGTTTTTGAAAATGTTCAAGCACAAAGTGCACACAATGGTGAGAGAGCATTTCCTCAGCTCTTACTGAAACTGGACTGTGCTATAAAAAATGCAATAGAAGGCCATTGCACTGAGAGTACCAGTGCTGTCAGTGAAATACAGTCATCCCTGACATCCATAAATTCTCTGCCTTCAGATGATGATGAGATGTCACCTGATGAGAATTCAAAGATATCTGTTGTACCCGAGTGCCAGCTAAGTGACAGTAAAATGGTATTGGGTCTTGGAGCAATTGACTTGCCAAAATGTGATGACAGTAAAAAATCAAACAGCAATTTGCAGCAACAGTGTGTTGTATTTTCACGGCACTCGGATAATAAAACTCTGTCTATACATTCCTCGCTCTCAGGAACAAAAGATGTGTTACACTTAGTTGTTTCAGATGAGGATACATCTACTGATGCGAAAAGTTACAGCCAACAGACAGACCTTGGCAAAACCTGCAAGGACTCTCAGGACCTTGAAAGGCATCTTAACACTACAGAAGAATTGGAAATTACTTGTTTGGGTGATCCGTCTGTGGTTTCAGGTTCCTCATCTGCAAATGCAGTGTATGAGGTTGAAAAAACAAATGAAGGAAAACATAACGAGCCTTTAGAACTAAAGGAGACAACTGAGGAGCTGTCAGCAGCCAGAAGTGAAACTGCTAGAGATAACCCTTCTCCAACCAGTAGCACTGACATGGTAAAGCAAGGGCTCGTTGAAAACTATTTTGGCTCTCGAAGTAGCACAGATATTTCAGATATTTGGCCTGTGGACAACAGCAATCCTGTTAGCCCTCAAAAGGAAACATATGAAAAGCAAATTATTTGCTCTTCCCAGCAAGATGAGGAAGAAGAGGAGGATCAAGAAATGATTGAAAATGGTTATTATGAAGAAACAGACTATAGTATGTTCGATGGAGCTTCCAGTGCTGACCAGGATCATGGTTCAGCAGAAGAGAGCGCCCTGAAATCTCAAAGGATTGATAGTGGGCATCTGCGAGACGGAATGACCATGCCTCCTGTCTGTACTCCTGGTTGTCTGTCTTTTCCTTCTTCTCTGAGAGACTCTCCTTGCAATGTTATGTGTTCTTCAAGGACTAAATCTGATGCAATTACACAACAGCCAGGGAGCACATCCTACAGCTCGGCTTCATCTGTGTCCTGGTATGAAAGCTCCCCAAAACCTCAAATGCTGGCGTAAGTGATCGTTTCAAAACAAAGTTTTATACTTTTAGGAACGATGTTAACATAGTATAGAAGGGGAAGAGAAGCATGTTTAGGCTCTAGAGTGCCCCCAGGACTGTGGCTTGTGGATTCTATGCACTCAAGTAACATCACATTTTAGATGTTTGTATGTTCAGATAGAAAGTATGTTAGCAGTTAATTTCTTCTATGAGTTATCTTGTAATTTCATGTGGTTTGACAAACTTCAAGCAAAACACAATTCTTTTTGTTTCTCTGAGCTGTTCCTTTTGTAAAAAATAATAATTTGGCTGAAAAGTGATGTCTTAATGGCTATTGAGCATAAAAATGGTGGTTTATGAAATGGAAGCTGTTAAAATAGCAAGTGTAGGAACTGAATTTCACTGAATTTTTAGAGTTGGAAGGGACCATAGAGATCATCTAGTCCAACTCCCCTGCCAAAGCAGGACCACCCAGAGCATGTCAGATCATGCCACTCAGGACGGCATCCAGGCGGGTCTTGAAAATCTCCAAAGAAGGGGACTCCACGACCTCCCTGGGCAGCCTGTTCCAGGGCTCTGTCACCCTCACTGTGAAGAAGTTTTTCCTCATATTCAAGTGGAACCCCTTATGTTCCGACTTGTGCCCATTGCCCCTTGTCCTCTCACTGGCAACTACTGAAAAGAGTCTGGTTCCCTCCTCAACATATGCTTTAAGTTTTTAAAACATAAAACCAAAAACATTCTGTAACTGGTCGTCCATCTAATTAGTTAAGTGAAGCAAATGTGCAATGCTAGCCAAGGTGATGGCTTTATTTTTCAGTCTTAACTTCAAATATTCAAAATGTAATACCTCGGAGACCACAGTGCTCTAAATTACACTGCAATTTGGATACCAGAAAGCCAAATTTAGGGGAACATCAGGGATCCCAGATTGCATCTCCTCTTGCTGTAAACATAGTAGTTTCCCTGATAAGCCCCTGTTGCTAACTGAGCATGGGAAGCAGCAGTTTGGTGTGTTTTATTGGAAGTAAAACATTGCTAGCAGAAAGAAAAATGCTTAGAAGAGAGGTAGAAACAAGGAGAATGCCAAGTAGGCAGAAGAGGTAAAAGACCAGATAGTCTGTGATAAGCAGCTGAGAACAGGAGGAAGGATTGAGCAGTCAGGGAGGAAAACAGGTTAGAAGTGGACAAAAAGGTAGTTTCTTAAATACTGGAGAGTGGATACTGGTGTGGAATGGGAAGGATGAAAAGCAGATACTATTTAGGGTGTTCTGTAACAATAAAAGAAGAGGAAACTTGGAGTAAAATCAAGGACTTGGCCTCGGGGAAAGCAGAGTCTCCCGGAGCATGGGATAACTGGGATTCCAGAGGGCATAATCTCCATAGAGAACCAGCCTTGGTATGTTCAGTTCAGAAAACATTCCTTGAATACAAACTAAGTGACTTCTGCTGTAGAGTGATAAGACCAACTGCCTGCAGTGGTGGCTTCACTGGCTCTTGCCACTTAGTGAGAAATGAGCTAAAGATAAAGCTGGGAAAACAGAACATAAAGTAGAATGGAAGGAAAACAATGAGCAGGCAGAAGAGGATGGGATATGGCATCACACCGTGAGAGATCACGCAGAACAGATGGATTAAGGAGGGAAAGAAGCATAAGGAAGCATTAAATTGAAGTGCTGCAGGGAAACATATGCAATTAATTATGTAGGAAGGTCAGACACGAAAAACTAAGGGAAGGGGAAGAAAGGGAGCAACACAAGGAACTCCTAGCATTGGAGAGCTCAGGTATTAGAAACAGTCTAGTGTATGCCTCCGTGTAATATGTAAAAGGTCAGAGGTCTGGATCTGGCAGCTTCTGAAGCAAGTATCAGTTATTCAGCCTACCAGAGGGGCTTTCTGGTAAGCAGCTACAGCACTGGCTCCAGATCTCTGCTGACCTAGGAAGAAGGTTTTAAGTTTGGCAAAAATCATTAAAAGTCAGTGAAAATCTTTACGTTGATTTCTGATTGGTTGCAATTCCTGTGATTTTGTTACTCCATTTAAACAAAGCTGTTGCGTGCACAAGACTGGATCTCACCCAGACTCTTCAGTGGTGTCAGAGTACTTCAGAGTTTGCAGAGATGTTCAAAGGAGAGAAGAGCGTGGAGCTTGGGGTATGGCTTTTGTTATAGAGGAGAAGGGGCTGTAGGAAGCTGTAATAAACTGGTTTGTTTTGTCAAGAGTTATTTGATAAATATATTTTCCTTTGTATCAATTACATAGAAGACAAAGTAAATACAGTAGAAAACTGTTTCTAGGAGACCCTACTTCATCTGGCAATAGTAACTGTTGTTCTATCATAAATACGGTTTTGTTCCAGTTTCCTACAGGCTAAAGAAGAATTGAAGCAACTTAAACTTCCTGGATTTATGTATAGTGATGTGTTCAAACTGGCTTCGTCGATACCTTATTTCAGTATGGAAGAGGATGACTGTTCAGAAGAAGGAATACATCTTATAGTCTGTGTCCATGGCCTAGATGGTATGTGGGGAAATGGGACAGTAAATAAGAGAGCAGTTTAGATTAATGGTCATTTGAACTCTGCACTGAACCCTTCTGAAATAGGTTCCCTGGAGGGAAATGGGAGTCTAACATTGTACTGCTACATTTGACAATGTGTTCCATAGGATTGTTTAAATTAAGAACTTTATGTAACATTTGTCTTTAGGAAAATTTAATGCACATGAACCCATTTTACACCATAGTTCACATTATGTACATCTTCCAGCTTTTTATGTCATCTAGGTATTTTGTCTGTATCGTGGCAATAGAGTGGAGTTACTAACAAAACAGTTTTGTTTAGAATTTGTAATGTTACATTGTCAAGGAAAATAAAATACATGTATCTTGTTAGGAAAAAAATAGTAAATGTAAAATGCAGTCAAGTGTTTATAAATGCTTATATTTTAAAAGCTTAGATTACTGAATCACAGAACAGTTGAGATTGGAAGGGCTCTCTGGAGATTGTCTACTCCAACTCCCTGCTCAAAGCAGTGTCCCCTACAGCAGCATGGCCAGGACCAACCCAGTTGGATTTTTGAGTATTTCCAAGGACCGGGACCCTACTGTAATAGAAATGAGAAAATCTCTTGCTGTGTGAAGGAATGATTGGAAGATTTAAATACCTTGAATGTATTCACCTGCTTTTAGTTCAAAGCATATGTGTACATTATGAAATAAGACATTATTAGTTAAGATATTAATAGCTTCATAGCAGTGGTTTTGTCTTTTTTGAGAACCTTCTTAAATTAACAATATAAGGAAATACAAGAGGGCGATAGACAGAATATTGGACTGGACTGACACTGCACCGCCGCGTTGTTCATTTTTCAAATACCTAAGTTTAAAAAAAAAAAGAACCAGAATAGTTTTTCTTTGCTCCTCTGGGCAGAAAGCATCCTGTGTTAAGCACTTTTAATACCGAACTCACAAGTATTCCTTCTTACTAGCATTCATGTTCAAGTGCTGTATGTGTCTAGAATTGACACAGAAGTTAACTTGGCCCTGTCTTTGAAGCCTTAGAAAAATCCATCTAGTTAGAATTTTCTTATGAAATGGTGAGCTCATACAAGTTCTTTCCTATCAGTAACAGATTTAAATAAAAATTTTGGTCTCCTAATGCAGAAAGGGTACTCTTTTTTTCAAAAAGCATAAAATGTCATTGATGTAGAGAATTCTTCAGCATGCCAGTTAAACCAGCATTTGTTGCCTTGGGTACCAGTCTAAATGTATCTTTATCAGCTGACAGTCCACTCTGCCTTTTCATTCTGTGAAAATGTTTACAACTTACCCGTGTTCCTTGCTCCTTCACTGAATTCTTTAAGCTAGCTCTGAGTTATTTAATTGACTTTTATCAAAGTTAGTTAGGTTGTCAAGAAAGCAGTGTTCACTCTGCTGTGCATCTGTTGGACGCTAATACAAAATCAAATATGACTTCCTAAATTCTTGCTTTTTTTAAAAGAGCGCCTGCATTATTTTTATAGATTGCTTTGTCACTGCATTTGGCATTGCAGTTTTTCTTCCCGAGTCTTACTGAATTTTAATTAGGGCTGAGAATATAATTAGCTGTGTTTAAATATAAAGTTGTGCTATAAGTTCATTTCAGTATTCTAAGGGGTTTTATTGCAAATTAACTTTGCAGTATCTAACTCTTGATTGTGTTTCCTTTCAAGGTAACAGCGCAGATCTAAGATTAGTGAAGACGTACATTGAGCTGGGGCTGCCTGGAGGGAGAATAGATTTTCTTATGTCCGAAAGGAATCAGGTATTTGCCAAAAGAATAGAATTTTTTGTAAAACAATAAACAGTGTACATCATCAGTCATGTTTATTTAATGGCAGTATCGTGTTGCAGTTTACCACTTTCTGTATATTTTTACTGTATTCCATGATTTGATCTGTCACTTGTGCTAAAGTAATTTCAAAACTTGGTATCATATTGAAGGTAAATATATAAGGAATAACATTTGTTGCTGCCATTTTGTTGTGAGTCCTGATATCTCCTAAGTTCTCACCATAAGCAGTTAGGATTGTAGATAAAATAACCTTGATATTAATGGTAAAAATGGTAATGGTAAAAACTGGTGTGGGGAAGAAGGGAGTTGTGTTATTTCATAGGATCTGAGAAATACAAAAAACCTGTATCTTATTTGTTTGCCAGTGTACTGTAAAATCCACAGCATGACACCGAACCAATATCAACTTACCTCTTGTATTAAGCTTTTGTGAACTGTACTATTTTCAGATGAAGTAAACTTGACAAATACAGAAGACCAGTTTTTAGCTTTGTGTGTGTGTGTGTTACACACTGTATTAGACGTACTTCAGGGATGAATTAGCACAAAGAGTCTCTTCAATGGCTGAAACAAAAGGTTCGCTTGGTGCAGTAGCATTTTTCTGGCAATAGCTGCTGGGATGCTTTATGAAACAGGCTGGATGGGCACCAAGCCGTGCTTTCTCTTCTCCAGCCCTATAGTTTTTGGCATCAGCAGTTCTGAAACTTTCTGATTTGGGAATTCCATTGAGATCGCTGAGCCTAACAGCTACTCATGGACTTTTCTCTTTCATGTAGGCTGCTTCTTTTTGAATGTTTTTACTTCTAGTTTCCACAGCTGAGATTAATTCTAAGGTTTGTATACATTACTAATTCAGTTGCAAAAAAGAAAATTTAAACAAATTCACCTACAACTTGTTTTTGAAAAAAAATAATCAATAATCATTCCTCATTTTTGCTTCAGGTAATTAAGTATTTTATACATAAGTATAATTTTTCCTGCAGGAGGGAACTGAAGAGACTTAGTCCATTCAGTATTTCTCAGGATCACACATGAAACAGGTTCTGGTCATCCATGATATCCTGCCCTGCCCACTTTCAAACTTCTTGTTATTTAAAATAGGATGATCAGAACTAGACTGGGAATTTAAGATGCTTGTGCACTATGGACTTACAAAGTGCTATGTTGATATTTTCTGTTCTTTCCTTTTTCTAACACAGCTGTATAGATTATTGTTTGTATAAAAATGTAGGGCTGTTTTTCCCTACATAACATTGTTTTGCATTTCTTGCCATTTTATCACCCAGGGATGCAGTGCTATAAGATTCTTCTGAAATTCTGGTTGGTTCTAGATTTGACTGTCCTGGGTATTTGGTTTTGTCTCCAGACCTTGACATCTCATCTCCTTCTTCCCTTTCCCAGACTGTTTATCAATATGTTGAATGCTGCCGATTTTAGCACAGAGCCTTTGGAACTTGTGTTGAAAAGTTTTAGGCAGGCTTTGCCTACCTCTTTTTTAATTTCTTACTGCTATTCATTGTAGAGAATCAGCTGTGAATTGCGAATAAGCTTTAAGAATTTGTTTTGTTTTGAATAAACAGTACTAAAGTAGACTCTTTCTGCTGCTGCAGTAATTGTCTCATTTCTGTTTCATGGGCAGTGTGATTTAGTTCTGAATATTCAGATAAGATTATGTGTAGGGGAAGCTTAGAAGTAAGGCTGGCTATGTAATGTTAAGATTTGTTTTGGTGTATTAGAAGTAAGTAGTCCTACAGTAAAATGTATCACTTTATTCCATGTTACAAGAAAAAAATTTTGAAAAAATGATAATAACTAGCTGTAGAGTTTGTATTCAAAGCTAATACCGATGCTATTATTTGTGTGCTGTTGATCAAGACACTGGAGAATAAGAATTCAGACTGAATGCAGAATGTATATTGCTGCACTAGAAAATACAGTTATTATTTTTTATTTCTTTTATTTTACAGAATGATACCTTTGCTGATTTTGATTCCATGACAGATCGCCTTTTAGATGAAATTATACAGTATATACAAATTTATAATCTAACCCTTTCAAAAATCAGGTAATATCCGTTCTATACTATTTATAGAAATAAACTTAAAACTAGAGCCTTGTGTTATTCTGAACTATGATGCTCAGGAGCAGGCCAAAAGAGAGATGGGAAAGAGAAATTCAGGGAGAGGGAGGAGTAGGGGAAAGGAGGACCAAGGAGAGAGAGAGGATTCCCAGCTGAAAGAAGACTGAGCAGTTTTAAAAGCTCACCTGGTCCTGATGGTGTTTGTAGGGCAGAGTTCAGTGTTCCATTTAAGGAACTGCTGTCCTGTGCTTCCTCAGATCCTGCATGGTAGGATTCTGCAGAAAAACAGCTAATATTTTGAGAAAGTAGAAGGAAACTGTAATAGCACTATATCAAGATACAGTTAGCTTTCTTCTGATTCTAGTCTCTTCACCACGTATGTCATAGCAGATTGTATTGTCATTCCTACAGGGAAGTTCCATCTTATCTGTGACATTGAAGGGCAGCTGCATGAAAAGAATACTTCATCATTTGACGTTTTCTGATTGTTTCATCTGCTAAAAAGCACATTTTGCATCTTAATAGAAGGCTCATCCCAGTCTATGCATTCCTGCTTCCTTTTTAAGTTACTTCCAGGGAATATGTGTTACATTTATTTTCTCTAAGTACGGTACACTGTTTGGGCAGACCACCTTACTAACGCAGCTGTGTTACTGCACTTAGCTCATCCATAGATGAAAGGAGCAAATTCAAGCTTGACTTCATATATTTGTTTAGGCGTCCTCAAATTATACAGCTGAAAGGTTTTTTGCCTGGCTAAGCACACGTGTTTCTTACAAATTTCTGCGTACTCATGTGTTTGGTGAGCCTCACTCAGCTAGAGAAAACATGTAACATGTTTAAACATAACTTCACTTTTAAACAATTTTTTTCTATTTTGAGATAGGCAAGATTTGACATGGTTAATTTTGTCTAAATGGAAGATTTTTTTTTAAAAAAGTACTTTGTGACTGTGTTACACAGACTGCATGTCAGCACCCCCAGTACGGGAGAGGAGGTTCTGTGACCCCCAGTGCAGGGTGATGGGCTTCTCTCTCACGCTGAGATCTGAAGACTGTAATGAGCAAGTCCACCCAGTTGCCTTCTCGTTGTTCATACCTGAGAACTGAACTCTCATTTGCTTTTGATTTGCTTCTCTCATAAGACTTCCAATTTGTAAATATTTTTTCAGTTTCATCTATTACTTGTCACTTGAAAGGAAAAAGAAATTATCAATTTTTATTTTAGTTTCCTTTTCAAGGTGCATACTTGTGTTTGGCCCTGCCGAAGCAGAAGTCTCTGTCTCTCAACTTTAGCTTTTCTTATGAGAAAGTTAAACCTATCAGCAGATCCTGCAGCTCTTTCCTGGTAGCAACACGAGAGAGGTTTCAGAAGGACATGTGCTTACGTGCAGTTCCCTGAAGGGATGACCCGGAGAGCCCAGCACAGTACTATTGAGAAATCTTCTGTCCGAGTAGTCGATGCCTTCCTACCTCATTTTGGCTGTCCCACTGTAAAGAAAACACACTTTGTGCTAGTTAGCCATGCTCTCCTGAATGATGCTGGTTTCTTCTCCTCATAAAATCTCCCTGTCTGCTGAAGGAAGTGTTCTGTGCCCAAGTGCTGCTCAGCAGCCCAGTCAAACGAGCAGTCAGTCCCTAGACCTGTAATGATTTAGTGTGGCAAAAAAGCTGACAGCACTGTGTGTCAGAAATGCCTCTTCAGTCCCTCTTGTACGCTCTTAAATCTTGTTTAGGGCAAAAGGGAGCACACTTCATATGCAGAGCTAAGAATTTATTAGTCCAATTAGCATTTTAATAACCTCATTAAAATGCAGCAAAAACTTACTATTAGTCTAGTTACAGTACTAGTAAAATTTGTAGTCCAAATGAATGCAGAAAAGTCCCATTATTACTATGGCTAAAGTTGTTACCCAGAAACTTTCTAGTATCTTTTCTCAGATGGTAGGCTCCCCTTTTAGAAGCTGTCTGGGTCCTAAAATTGGTGGTGTCTGTCTTCCTTAAGCAGTGGGACATCAGCATCCTGGGGCTTGCAGTGTAAGAACTATGTTCATGGCAGGGGCTTCTGCCTCCTTGACCTTGCCTCGGCCTGGATTTATTTTCGTACTTTTGGTCTGCCCGCATACTCTTTCTTTTCTTTCCCATTTACTAATTTCTTTTTTCCGTTCTCTGTTATCCCAATGTTATCCCTATCCGTCCTCTGTTATCCCACTGGCTTGCTTTCCTGAGTTGTAAGATTGTGCTTCTGCAGTGACTGTTAACAGACTCTTGGGGACCTCTGGCACGTGATACCTTTGTCCGCGCTCTTCTACACCACACTTTATTCTAGTGATGCACAGTTTGAGCCACACAGAGTAATTACTTGTTATTAATAGAAACTGTAGTGAAACTAAAGAAATTTTAGACCTGAGTCGTTACTTCACTGCCAGATGATTGTTGCTAAAATAGCTAAAATAAACTAAAATCATCTCAGGCCAAGAAAAGTCAAGAGAAGTTCTGAGATACTGTGCCGTCAGGTCAACACAAAGCCTCCTGCCTTCAAGTAATGACAAAATGCTATTTATTGTGCTGTATTCTTACACTGAGTTAAGAAAAGGCACTCTCTGTGCTGGCAGAACCCAGAGCCATACTCTGGAGTGAACTATCATTTTTGGTGCTGCCAAAGCTAACTGCACCAGTGCGGCACCCAGCGCGTGTGGCGTTCTCCTCTGAAGAAAGTCTTTGTGCTCACTACAAGTGTGTAGCAAGTGGAAGCTTGATTCAAGTCAACAGCAATTTGTCTTATAAGACAACTGTTTGGTAAGAATCAGAGAATACTTTAGGTTGAGGGGACCTCTGAAGGTCAGCTGGACCAGTTACCCACTTACAAGTGCTACCTTCAAAGTTAATGCAACTTGGAAGCAAGTCAGATTGCTCAGTCATACCCATTGAAGCTTGGATTATCTGGGAGGATGGAAGCCTTTCCAGGTCATCACATAGCTAAGAAATAAACACATGCCCTTCAGTGTAGTTTCAGAAACTGTTTTCTTTATGTCAGGTCTTACATAAATTTCTGATGGTCTGTATTGACCTTTCACCTCAGTTGGATTATTCAGCTTGTCATCCTCTTCCCTAACTAATACTGGCTCACAAACAAAGAAAGCAGTTTTTAATGCTATGCATATATTAAAGCATCTGTTCGTTGTTTCAGCACCTTTCTGATTAAGGCTTTTGATGGATTTTTTTTTTTTTTATTCTTCCATGACTTTTTATAGTTGGACAGGATTTTTCATTTGTTGGCATAGAATAATGAGGTTTTATTGTGTCTAATATTGCAGTATGATCTGATTTGGTATGTTGGGTTCTCACAACTGGTGCTGTAAGGCGCGTATAAACACTACAGTATCATTCTGTTACTTCAGTGTGTTGGGTTAATACCTTGTATTCAGGAGATGTCACCTGCTGTTGGGAAGTGCACTGGTTCTGCAGAGCATCCCACAGGTGCAGCTCTCTGAAACAATGAGTAGGATGGCTTAAGTTTTTGTCTTAGATTTTCAAAACCCTTTTGGAAGGGTTTCCCTTTTCCTGTCTTTTCCTTTTTGGTTTGAGCCAATCCTTAGACCTACCTCTACTAGAAAATAATATTAAAGGCTTACTCCGTTTTCACCTAAACGTCTGAATTTGAATGCAGTATATTACTGCAACCTCTGTAGGTTTTTTTAAGTCTTTACAAATTAAGAGCAAGTGTTTAATCTTTGAAGTGCATTTACATAGCGAATTGTGAGCGTGCTTTTTTTCCTCAAATGGTTCTTTCATGTTTCTGAATTTTGGTTGAGATAAACCCGTATTGTTGAGGATGACGGGGTTAGTTGATGGATCACTGTTATCCAGGGATTTAATTGTCCTTGGTCACGATGTGATATAATATAAAAGTTTCTCATCCCCTTACAATGTTTAGTAAATAGTGGATGAACTTTCAGAGAACATCTTTGCTACTGTTCAGATCTTCTTTACTCGAGCAATTATGTGGTGCAGATCATCTTCAGGATAAACCCATGCAATCACTGTGGACATTTTCTTGTTCCTAAAGAAATCTATGGGTTTGTTTTTCTTGTACAGACTTTATGATGTGTTCTGAGAGAATGGTTTTAAATTTTAGTATTCAAGAGAGTCAGCAGCTCAGTATTTTGTTCTGTGAATGCACTGCTGTTGTGTTGAGAGCACAGCTTTTGTTTCTAATTCAGTTAAGCAAACATAGTAAGCTCTGGCAAAGAATTTCTGATATTGCAGCAGTTTTTAAAACCTAGTAGTAAAAGCAAATGGGAAGCATATACGTATGTTCTTAAGCTGTGTATTGGTAAGGAACAGATAGCCTGTTCTGTCATAGAAATGTATAATTATGTCGGAGTTCAGGGGTGGCGATGCCATTCTATAACCTAATATTTACATTTTTTCATTTAGCTTTAAACTGGAGTTTTCCAAGTCAGTAGTTCTTGCTTGGGAAGCAATTAAACAGTTGAGTAACTTTTTAGCAGTGTATTTTACACAGAAATTACTGGTAGCTTGTTTTAGCTATTTTTGTTGATGGATATAGTCACACAGAGTAAATGGGAGGCGTGATCTTACGGGGGTAATATTGCGGCACGTATATGATCCAGCCATGATCGTTCTTCTATATGTTTTTGGGTAGTTTTCTGTTCTCCCCATTTGCTGAGATTACATCTCTTTAAACAGGAAGGCACTTTTTCATTCTCATTTTGTGTGTCTTGTCTCTACCATATCCTCTTCAAGTCGGTGCCTAGGGTGGTGTAGCAGGGATCTGAAAGCCCAACTGCACAATAACTACAGTTGCTTTATTTTGTAGTTGTCCCTTCTCCAGAAATGCTGTGTACAGACTTGTGGGTGTGACAGTAGGCACCTCAGTTTCAGTTATTCTTAGATATGTGAAGCTAGAGTGCCATCCATCATTCTCCTAAATGGCTTAACCAGGGAAACAACTCCATGTAATATTCTCCTGGCAGACGTATTCTTCAATTGCCTCCCTCAGCCTGGCAATCACTTCTTTTGGTCCAGCTGCTAAGCAGATTTGAGGTTTTGCTTCCATTTGAAAACAATCAGATTCAGTTCAGTAATGGTTTTCCACCTTATAGGAGTACTTTCGGAGTCCTGCTGCACTAGGTTGTTTCAGTAACTCTCAAGCATGCATCATATAGAAAGCCATCACGTGCTAAAGCAGTGACTGACAAAGGCATGCACGGCTCTGAAATATTTTCTGAATACTTGGTGCTACAGGAAGTGCCTCAGAAATAATTCTGGGTTTGGGTGGGAGATGCTGGTGGAAGGATAGTTTATTTTCACTAGCTTTTCAAAAACAACGTATAAAATAATTCTGGAGGAGCTTGGAACATGTTTGTAACAAGTTTGTACAACTTGGGAGATAAGGACAATCTATATTTCCTTTGTGACCTAAAATACAGGCTTCTAAATGAAAACTTTTCATTAATTTTTTTCCTCTGCTTTCAGCATTTTGTGATACTAGTTTTATTTTTCTCTGTTTTCTTTGGAAAAAAAAAAAAAGATTGCCATCAAATTATGTGTTACACTGTTGGTTTTTTTCTTTTTAAACAGCTTTATTGGACATTCACTGGGTAATTTAATAATCCGTTCAGTGCTCACAAGACCTCGATTTAAATATTACCTCAACAAACTCCATACCTTCCTGTCTCTGTCAGGACCACACCTTGGTACCCTCTACAACAGCAGTGCTCTTGTTAATACAGGTAAAGTATTGGTTGTAGTACCATAAGTTTAGGGGAAATTTTGTCTTTGAAATGCACTTAGCAGTTTCCTGTGGGGTGCACATTTCTGCATGACTTTGATTATGAGAAAGTGCATGTTTTGGAGTTGTTAGAAGAGGGAAGGGTTATAAAAATAAAGTATCAATAGACGGATGTGCAAAAGATGCTTGATGTAAGCGTTTTCCTGTATGTTTGATTCAGGTTTTCTATTACACTGTAAAGGAGCTCCAGTTTCAATGTGTTGAGCTCAACTTATTATAAACTGAATTTTAATATACTTAATCTCTAAAACAAGTAGGTAAGATGCATTAAAATAGCGCTGAACTACTAGTAGTGTCTTTTCTCTCTCGAAAATGTCTTGCAGTAAATCTTACAACCTGCAGTGTGTTTCTGCAGATGTGTTTGTACCTGTCTGTTTTTCTAAAGATTAAATGTAGCTCTAGGAGAACTTGCAGAAGCTGCTGACTTTTGAAATAAATTTTAGAGAATATTTTCAGGTAGCATCAAATATTTAAATGAAAACTTGTTTCAGAGATTAGCACCTACTTTCGAGAGTCCAAACCCAAATGAGTAACAATTACTTTCACTAAATATAAACATACTCATTAAATTCTTTAAAAAGTTCTAAAAGTAATTAATTTGTTTAGTGACAGTTTATCTCTTGATTGTTCTATAATTTATTTCATACAAAAATGAGGAGGAAAATCTTTTCACTCGAATGTGTCGAGTTTAAGAGAAGCGGAGAGGAATTGCTGGCTAACTGGAGTTACTGTTGGGATTTAGAGAAGCAGAGGGAACATGAGGGCTCTTTGAATGTGGTTGAAGTGGTAGTGCTCATAGCCCTCAGTACACTACCAGTGATAGAGACATCTACAGTATAATCCACTATGGGCACCTGCTGGGAGTTTAACCTGGTGTGTCTGTAGACAGGTTCTTTCAAGTATTTTAATCTGTAACTGAATCTCGCCCAAATCACCCAAAAGTGTTAGCGTTACTTTGCTTTTAGAAATTGCAGTTTTCCAGGACACAGAGAGGCAGGGCTGTTTACTTGTTTATATCATCACTGACAAATGGCTTTCAGTTAACTAAGGTTAAAGTTATCAAAGTATAATCCAGAATATATTCACTGAAAACATAAGGATTTCTGGAGTATTTAAGCTCTCTTCTAGTTGAAGACTGTGCAAAATATCCATTCCACAAAATAATCTTCCTCTACATTTCAAATTCCTTAAGATTTTGGAAAATACTAAGATATAATAAGTAATGGGTACTGAAGTCTGAATTGCTATATTGTATGTACACTTTAATAAATTCCTTCAGGAGAAGATAACTTTTCCTTGAGGGTTGAATCAACACATTCTTGAGGCTGTAGGGGTTTAGGTGCTTGCTTTTCTTTTGCTTGGCAAGAGATATTCTGACAGGCCTGTTAGCCAGCTGGCTTTGCTCATTGACTAATAAAGAGGGTACAGCATCATAGAAAACATAATACTATGATCTTCCATCCAGAAAATTCTGCTTCCTTTATTCAAGTTATACTTAATGAATTCAGTTGGGTCTATGAAGTTATTTTTAGAAATCTAAGAAGTAACACTTGTTGTTTATGCTACATATTTCAACATCAAAATGCTCTAATATTTTGTAAAATATTGAAATAGAGTTTGTATATTGCCTTATGGCTACCTCATGAATTTATTTTCACTTTTGGTAAGTATAGTTATTTTTTTCTAGAAAGGCATGTACCTTAGTGGAAATGGTGTTCTTTGGGCTTTATTCTATATAAACACGAAATAATAATGAACAAAAATTTTAAATGTTTCTGGGCTTCACAATACTGACATGAAAAATATAACTAATGTCTGTGGAGGTAGATATATGGACTTTATATACTTCTACTTAAGTCTAATTAGTTTTCATATTTATTGTGGATCTCTATTCATCCTGACGATGCAGGACTGTGGTTTATGCAGAAGTGGAAGAAGTCTGGTTCTTTATTGCAATTGACGTGTCGAGACCATTCAGATCCACGACAAACATTCTTATACAAACTTAGTAAAAAAGCAGGTAAGCTTTGTTAATACTTACTATCTTTTAAAGGCCATTGTACATAAATGGGAATAGGAAAAAATTTCTAACAAGCTCCTGTTGCACTTTATGTCAGTTACTTTGGCTTTAGTCCATTATTCTTCAAGTAAAAGTAACAATAAACCATTTTTGTTGCAGAAGTGGACCATTGGTTTGATACTTTCTAACTACTGAACAGAAGTTCTGAGTGCAGCCACTGTGCTGGTGTGCGTCTCTATATATCTATATGTACATATATATAGATATATCTGTCAGCTTCCTCTTGAGCCACTGAAGCTAGGGTTTTCAGTGTGACAACTCAAGTACACATACACTCATTTGGGATTACCTGTTTCTGTAACAGTTTTTTTTCTAATCTATTCTATAAATGTAAATTTCTGCATTAAAGTTCTTCCTAACCTGTCTTCTATTTCCTTATTAGTATGGTCAGGGAAAACAAAAATTAATTTTGATAAAGGAGAAGTTGTAGTTAGCATAATAGCTGAAAACCAAATTATATTATTCAGAGAATCACAGAGTGATGGGGGTTGGAAGGGACCTCTGGAGATCATGCAGTCCAACCCCCTGCTAGAGCAGGTCCCACAGGAACGTGTCCAGGCCAGTTTGGAATGTCTCCAGAGACGAAGACTCCACCACCTCTCTGGGCAGCCTGTTCCAGGGCTCTGCTGCCCTCACAGGAAAGAAGTTCCTCAAGTTTGTTATCTCTTGTCCTGGCACTGGGCACCACTGAAAAAAGACTGTCCCCATCCTCTTGACACCCACCCTTTAAGTATTTATAGGTGTTGATCAGTTTCCCTCTCAGTCTTCTCTTCTCCAGACTACAAAGACCCAAGTATTTGGGTCTCCGCCTCTCCTCGTAAGGGAGACGCTCCAGGCCCCTCATCATCTTTGTAGCCCTCTGCTGTCCCCTTTCCAGCAGTTCCCTGTCCTTCTTGAACTGGGGAGCCCAGAACTGGTCCCAGTGCTCCAGATGGGGCCTCCCCAGACCAGAGGGGGGAGGATGACCTCTCTCGACCTGCTGGTCACATTCTTCTTGATGCACCCCAGGGTGCCATTTGCCTTCTTGGCCACAAGGGCACATTGCTGGCTCATGGTCATCCTGTTGGCCACCAGGACCCCCAGGTCTCTTTCCTCAGAGCTGCTCTCCAGCAGGTTACTCCCAGCCTGTACTGTAACCTGGGGTTATTCCTCCCCAGGTGCAGCACCTACACTTGCCCTTGTTGAAGTTCATCAGGTTCCTCTCTGCCCAGCTCTCCAGCCTGTGCAGGTCTGTCTGGATGGCAGCACAGCATTCCGGTGTGTCAGCCACCCCTCCCAGTTTTGTGTCATCAGCAAACTTGCTGAGGGTACATTCCATCCCTTCATCCAGGTCATTGATGAATATATTGAAGAGGACTGGACCCAGTATTGACCCCTGGGAACACCACTTGTTACGGACCTCCAACTAGACTCTGTGCTGCCGATCACGACCCTTTGTAATATTGTAGATTCAACAAAAAATAAGAGTTTAATGTTTTGAAATGTACTGGATAAGATTTTCAGACACAAAACCAAAAAATGCATAGTCCTTTATTTTCTAATTGCTTGGCTTTTAGATTTTAGTATGATCTATCTAGTTGGCTGAAATAAGTACTTTTTATAACTGAATAGTTGACACATACCATAGAACTTAGAAAATGGTAATTACACAGACCTGTCTGTAAAGGGATAACTGGGAATGAGTTAAGTATTATTTGGAACCGGTGTGTTGTGCAGCACAGAACCATGTAGGGATTCAGCGACAAGTTCTGGAATTTGCGCAGCTTCTGATTTCTGTTTCCACTTAATCTATTGGTTATGCTTAAATATTTTCTACAAGTGATAACTGCACCTTCATGTTTACTTTCTAACATCAAATGTAAAAATCAGCTAGGTTATGAAATGCCAACTGATTTTTTGGCCCATCACCATAATAATGATGAGATATGTATTTCATCAGTGTATTCAAATACATAATTGATTGCACTTGGAGCTTGTCGATTTTGTCTGCGGCAGCAGAAAGGCAGTAGCTCCAGTGAAAGGGAAGATGCTTTCAGTGCGACTTGAGCACTGCCCAAATCACTGCTCCCAGCTTCTCTAATTCACTTTGGTTTGTACAAGGTGAACAAGAGGAGCTATTCTCTTTCCGCCCCACCGCCCCCCGCTTCAATGACAGTATTTTTTTTCTTACCTTATTTCCATTTTATACTCAACTAGTTACATTTTTCATAAAAATTAACATATTCCAGGGAGTCCAGGAAAATATACTGCAAATTCTTGTCTGTAGCCATGGCCACTCAGCAGATCTGCACTTTCTTGTTCATAGTGCGTCATTTTTGATGTGTTCAGATACCCTGCCTTACACGTTAAGAAATCAGCAATAAGAGAACAGTTTGGTTTGGATGTAGGCTGTTTTTGATGTTCTGATCCGATAAGTAAGATGTCAGTGACATGTAACGTTTGGCTTTGGTTTGGTTTCAGAAAAGACTTTTGTGTAATGATGTGTAAGAAGCATGAGAATGCTGAGAATGGCTTCCATAAAGCAAACCTCAAAATACTGTTTTCTGTCCCAGTTATGAATTGTTCACTCACTGGTGGGAGTGCTTCCTCCGAGTTTTTTTCCTTCAGCCTTAGTTCTGAACTTTTTTTAAGTCCCATTTCTCAGCTGTAGAATATGCCCACATTAGCATTCAGAAGCAAATCTCTTCATGATCCCTGTTTACTTCGGAACGCAATGACGAGCTTCAGCAGTTCGTGCACGTTGCATCCACAGGACCAGACTAGAGCTAGTCCAATGTAAACTCTCCTGAAAATGGGCATTATGATGGATGAGGGATTCTTAATACCAATGGGTTTGCTCTACAGCCACAGAGTTCACAAGTGTGACTGTACAGCCACGGTCTCCTCCAGGATGTTTTTGCACTCATGTAGGTAGGCTTACATCCATATGTTGCAGTACTTCCACAGGCCTTGATTCTGAGGTGCTTGTTTATTACCTTATTTCCCCCTTTTAAAAATGTGCATTTTCCTAATCTCTGAAAAAGGAAAAGATGTTTGTTTCAGTTTAAATTTCCATCCTTGTTAACAACAGATCAGCAGTGAATAAGCACGTTTGACCTGTTTTCTTCTTTGAGATGTCTATCACGTGCAGGATGTCAGCTTAGCTTACTTGGTGCTTTGTGGAGGGAAAAAGCTTTTCAGCCCTTGACTCAAGGGAGTGCCTCCTATAGCTCACGATGAGGATGAGGCTAGAATTGAAATAGCAATCCTGTTGGTAGCATGGCATGTAGACTATCTAGTCAGTTCTGCTAAGAGGAAGGACTTCCCAGCCCTCAGTAGCTCTGTGCCAACAACGTTGGAAGAATCTGGTAGGTTCTATAGCATCTGGAGCCAAGTTCTTTAAAGCAAAATCTTCAAGGCAGAGTTTGAGCTGACAAGAAAATGTTGATGTAAATCTAGCTCCCTAATCAGACTTCTGCAGCTGAAAGTCTGAGCTTCCTTGCATCTGTACTGTGGCAACTTAATCTGAGACCTCGGCTGACTAAAGCTTTCAATGCTTGAATTTTGGGGGCACGATTCTAGCTGTATGTGATGTGTTAACTTCACCAAGCAGTGCGGAAGACCAGCTGCAGGACATGGCTGCCTTCCAGGGCATAGTTTTTGTCCCTATTTTCAGACTGCATTTTTGGCAAAGCTTCTAGATCCCTATTTCCAAACAAGTATGCAAATGGACAGAATTGTAGAAAACATTAGTATTGTATCTTGACAAAAATGAGATGTTTCCTTCAAGTCCAAGCAATCAGGTATGATCCTGAGCTACCTGATCTAATATCAAATTGACCCTACTTTGAACAAGT
Source organism: Tringa tobata (assembly GCA_033628505.1). NCBI lineage: Eukaryota > Metazoa > Chordata > Aves > Charadriiformes > Scolopacidae > Tringa > Tringa tobata. The sequence goes on from JAHREE010000482.1 coordinate 1,042,521, forward strand.
GTGTAGGACCAGGTGATCTCCAAAGGTGCCTTCAAACATAAATTACTCCATTCTAGGATTTTGTGATTAGTATATTCTTAAGGAAAATGGCAGCTTACTGATTGTTGTACCAGGTTTTTTTAAGCTTATTGTCATTTTGATTTGATTATGCTCAAGAACTCTCTGGTATTCACAGTGAATATTGTTTGTTGCAAATAACTGAAGCCCTGTTTTGAATTAGTTGAAGGATGGTGTTAAGGAATTTTGTCATTCAAATCTCAGAGAATATCAGCAGCCCATTGTACCAGTGGCTCCATCTCCCATTCCCTGCTTGGATGCTGGCTGTAGCTAGAGGGCAGGCAACATCTGATTCTGATGCCTCAACATATATAAAAATTCATTCCTCTGTGACTGTAGCTAGTTCTGAATGACCAGGTCTCTACACCTGCTGTTCCAGACAGATTTTTCTACTTGCCATATTATTTGGAAAAATTGTTCATGAATTTATAGGTATCATTGATTCAATAATGACTAATTCACCGATGGCCGTGAATGGCATGATGGTGAAATGATAGAAACTGTGCTGTCTGTGGATGCTTAAATTCCCTGTGACTGAGGCTGAAGTTCCGTTAGGTGATAAGGATGATCATAAAAATTTGTAAAGTACGTTAAAGGTTCGTTACTACAGGAAAGAACATTCTGCTATATGGGACAAAGCGTGTTATTTCAGCAGTGATCTTTCACTTGGATTGTTCTTTTCCAAGCTATCTCAAATCCTCTTGAAAAATTTAGTCAATATTTTCTAGTTAATTATGAGCTCAGTATTTTTATATTACACTTCAAAAACACGTGAATCTATTCAGTAGATGATGTGATAAGTTCAAATGTACTTCATTCTCATAGAATTAGGTTTTAATCTTCAAGCATTTTTGCCTAACTACAACAATCTGGAAATGTTGGCCTAATTAGATTTTGGGATTAGTTTCTTAAGTCAGCAGCTGAAAATTTTGCTGCGCTAGAAAAATATGGTTCCTGAATTTCTTTGTAATACTTGCAGTATGCGTGACAGATCTTGTATTGTGTGTGGTGTGGGAAAATAAAGATGTGGATCATAGGAATTAACTAAGCTGTATTGTTGTTCACAATTTATTCCTGAATTTTTAATTTAATTAAAGGCAGAATATGTTTAAAGTCTAGGAAGTGAGTGAAAGAACAATATGTAAAGATGACTGGTGGGCCAGTTGTTACTGCTACATAAAGGAAGGTCTGTGGTATGTTGCTGCTTTGTCCAGGAGTACACTTCATTTAGGCACAGTGTAGCAGTGCACGTTCCCGTGTCAGAGATCCTTCTTTGCCTGTCTCCTGAGCAGTCCTCTAGCCAGTCTGGAGAGCAGAAAAGAATCTGCTGAACACCGTGTAGTTCCTTCTCATCAACAAACTCTCATTGAGTTATCTCCTGCTGTAGAGATCCACAGGGTTGCTAGGCTCTGTACATTTATATACACTGTTTGACTCCTCTCTTTCCCATCCATGTAGTCATATGTGATTTATATATATCACATGAACCATCTCAGAATAAACTACTTCAAGACATGAGATGTGGACTTTTTCTTCTAAATAGGCACAAAGAGCTTTCCAAAGAAAAACCACCCAAGAATAGTTAAGCGATAAAACTCACGCTTATGAAATACACTGTATTCCTTCTTTCTCCGACTGAAGAGTTCCCTCACTTTTTCATAACAAAAGATTTCTGATATTTATCATGCCTAAAATGAAGGGAAGCTCAATGAACCACAATATAAAGCATAAAAATGTTGACCAAAAGGGGATGCCTAATTTATTAGTCTCTGATGTTGTAAGCCTGTTTGGGTTTTTTTTTGTGGTGATGCTGTTGGTTTGTATCATATCACATGTGAGGATGAAGAGAATCTGTTTAAGTGTTGATTGATGTAGACTGATGTTCCTCTGAAGATTCCCCAGGATATCTCTCCCTTCTTCAGGTTGACTAAAAGAGCAGTCCGCTTCTTTGTACCTTGTACATGAATGCTAATGGGTATTTCTCTAGGGAAAGTGCGTATCAAAAAAACTTAATACAAGATAGACTCCCAAGGCATTTACAAAACTATTACAGATTAGCCTGCAGAGAATTCCTGTCCTTGATTTATTCCAAATGCATTCTTCTCTACTCAGTGCAAAGTTTTGGAACTGGCACCTGCATCGTTGTGTGAGGTTTGCTGCAGTCATTTTTCATCAGATGCCAAATGAAAGACTGCAGGGATTGAGCTGGTCTTTTGAGACAGTGTTATTTTTCAGTGGGCACAGCAGAAAAAAAACAAAAAAACAAAACACCAAACATTTCCTATTTTAAGAGGACAGGAACCAGGATCTAGTTTGGATGCATTTTCTGTATGTCTTCATGGATGTACAGAATTAATTTTTTCAATTTTCTGTGAAATCTGAAAAGATACATGTACTTTTTCACATGCTAAAGTTCAGCATTGTTTCTGTAACTGATTTGGTATGGAAATGTAGTCTTCATCACATGGAGTGTATAAAATACTGAAAATTAGGAAACAACCTCTGAAAAAATGAAAGATTTTTCACTTTGGGCTCTGTTGACAGTTTTAGGAACGATACTCAGTATATATTCAGTCTGAACAAAACAGGGAAAATAGAATCCAGAAATTTGTCGTGGCAGTATAGCTTCTGAAAAGCAGATAGCAAATACAGATCACAGATCTGCACAATCAGATCTTTTTTTTTTTTTAATGAAGGAAAAGTTTTATTTGTGGAGGCTAACACAAAATGTTCGCTGCAGATTCCAAGAAGCACCTTTGAAGAATGACTTTATTTGTAGTATTTCGATAATTCTCAGAATGCACTAAGTACGTTTTATAAATTAAAAACAAACAGTTACAGGATCTGACCATTCTTCTCTGGAAATTAAAAGCAGCGCTAATGGGACCAGTGCAAAACTCATCAGCAGTGGAGCGAATAGAGTTGGATCAAATCTCCCAATGATAAGACACAGGCAACCTGACACCTAGGAGATCCCCAGAGAGCCGTTCAGGCTGGCTGCTTTCAGCACAGCTTACCTTTACATGCACCTCAACTGCTGGAGCATTTTCTGGGTTTGCCTAACAGTTACCTTTGTATTTAACTGTAGATGGCTGTGATAATCAGAAGGGGCTGACATAAGGCAAAGGCAACCTATTTTCCTGAAATGCTTCATTGTATTTGTCCTAAAGCAAAAATCTGCAGAAGCTTTTCAGAGAAAACATAACAATTAAAAGTCTTAAGGACCGTAACTCCATCATTACTGGTGGTTCCTACCGTTGCATCATCTTACTCTTAAAGTGCTTGTTCAAGAAGTAGGAAGTCTGGGTCTAATTATCAAGGTTTAGTTATATTTGGGGAGTTGTGTTGGGTGGACCCTGCACCCGTGCTTGAGCTGGCCAAGCCCTACAGTGAGGCAGTGCCTAACAGAGGCACCTGCACTTGGTGGGCTGGATCCTGTCCTTGTCGATGGTCAGCATTAATCCTGGTGCAGCTAGGCTGTTGTCTGACATGTCAGAGAAGACAAGGCACCATCCATCTTTAGGTTTCTTTAAGCAGTGTGGAGGCTTTACTCCCTTTTGTCAGCCTGAAACCGACCTCTTCATTCCTCAGAAGCAAGACAAAGGCTTGAACCGTGCTCTGTTTAAATCTGAAACCCCACAGTTGGCTCATGCCCGTATGTATAAAATACGTACAAAGGAATGGCTGGTACCCAACATTCCGTTATTCTACAGCTCCACCTATTCTCATTGATTTTTCTGTCTTTTTGAGCAAGATCTTGTAATAAATTGGTGCCAAATTTAAGTTGTAAAACATTTAATTATTCTGTAGTAATTGTTAAGGGATTCGTTATAATAGCTACCTTCTTCTCTTTTCCTGTAGGCCTGCATTACTTCAAAAACATCGTGTTAGTAGGATCTCTGCAGGATCGGTATGTTCCTTATCACTCTGCTCGCATTGAGATGTGTAAAACAGCTTTAAAGGATAAACAATCAGGTAATAAATATTCTCAAAAATAAACAGACTACTTGGGTTAAACTTCATAGGTCTCAGATTCATCCCATTTAATTTTGGATGCTTAACTGACTCTGTTACGTGTTTCAACACCCTGGGCCTACTCTATAGTAATGGAGAGAGAAAATCCCCGTGGGAGCTGAATTGCTTTCTGCATCTGTCCTGGTCTGTTACACGCAGGAGATGAGACTGAGTACATTTCCAGCTTGCAGACTTTGCTGAAAGTTAGGTGGGATGAACACAGCCCCAGATGTGTTATTCCATGAATAGGGAGGAGAAATAGCTTTGATTTTTTGAGGACATCAAGTTGTAGTGTCAAGCGTGTGGGCTGTATTTAGTTGAGGCTTAGTACTGAAAGAAAAGGTAGTTTTCCCATTTTCCGGGATGGTTGCTTGTCACATTCACCACAACATCCCAGCACAATTGCATTCTAGCATTATATATTGATAAATAAATACCTTTTAGACAGTGTAGTAAACCAGTAATGATGAGCACGTTCTCACTATAAATATACAAATGCATAGATTAAAATTATTTTTCCAAAATTTCTGAGGAAATTAAACCTCCTGTATATTCTTAACAGAACAGCAGCGTAACACGTCTTCACCTCTCTTGGTCTGCAGTGTCTTCATTTTGAGTGCAGGGTGAAAGAACTGTATTTGTTTCTGGTGACTGACACAGTACAACTTTTCTTTTCCTCTACAGGACCAATTTATGCTGAAATGATCCAGAACCTGCTTCTACCAGTTCTTCAAAATAAGGAATGTAATTTGGTTCGTTATAATGTAATTAACGCATTACCCAATACAGCAGATTCTCTCATAGGGAGAGCTGCACACATTGCTGTTCTTGATTCAGAAATATTTTTAGAAAAATTCTTTCTTGTTGCTGCCCTAAAATATTTTCAGTAGAAAAGAGCAGCGTAAGAGACTTGGTTGTTACCTCATTAACAGATGAATCAAATAACGTGTGGTATTCAAGTGTAGCTGCAGCTGTATTTTAAGAGATATTTATACTTTTTATATGGAAGATAATTTATATCATCCACACTTAGGGCTTTTTAACATCAACTTTACTTTCTAGGTAATGTGGCTGTGCAATATTTTTTTTTATTTTGTTCTTTTTACTTTTCTATTACTTTTTCTTAATTTTGGGTACCTAATTATATGAAGATTAAAGTACAGTGCATACTTTTAGTTGGATTATTATTGGCTCTTAGACTACAGAAGTCAATGTTACTTGGCTACATTTTACAGGAGGCTTTAGACGCCAAAATAAATTGGATTTTAAAATTCAGATAAGGTCTTACAGGTTCAGTTATCGTATTTTAGCACTGTAGGAAGTTTAACTGGAAACCCAATAAGCTGCTAAAATACTGGATATTTGAAAATGAGTCTATATGTGGATCTCCGGAAAGACCGTCACTGAGTTGTCTGTTCAGATATCACTACAGCTTAACAGTTTTCTACAAAATCATTATCATAATTGTTAAATGTGTTATGCCTGTAGGAGTATATTTTCTACTGATCTCAAACCCATGTTAGTTTACATACTCAATTTTATTGCTGGAACTTAGTTTTCAGAAGCGAATGGCAACTAAGGGTTTTTGAATGTTTAATGATAGCTGCCTTCAAATAATTGGGGTTTTGCAAACTGTATTACAATTGCTATTTATTCTGTCAGTTTTTGAGATGATCTGGACAGTTTTACATGGACTTCCTTGTATGTACGTAAAATAAGTAAATGTTATAAATTTCTGCAATACTTTTATGAATTTAAGCAATTTTTAAATATTGTTAAAATGTTTTATTGACTGCAAAGTATTGTAAATATAAATCAATACATCTTCAAATGGGACAATATTGTAAACTTTACCTGTGTAGTGATACAGATAAAATGTTTTTGATATACAGGAATGTTAAAGGTCTGTTGACTTTCTACTGGTGCTGAATAGCATTGTTTGTTTTCTCCTTCCTTCCCTTCTCTCTGTTTCAAACAATAATTCACTAAAGGTGGGAGGGAAAGAGTTACATGTGCATTCACTAATTGTAATGATCATTTTTTGAAAAATATAAATTTATTGTATAATGCATGTTTATTTTTAGCATTGTGTTATTGCATCTGGTGTTAATAAAATGAAAAAATTACTCTTGTGGAAGCAATTAGAGAAGCTGAAATGTTCTGCTAGTTACCAAAATTCTGGGGAGGCTTTTTTGTATATAATTAATAATTTTGTATTATTTGAAATGAATATAGCAATAATAGTTTATAATGAAGTGATTTTGCATTTGGTTTGTTAATACTTTTTTTTGTAACTTTATTTTTCTCTGTAGCTTGCAAGTTTCAGCTGACCACCTGCAGTTTGGCAATATACACACTTAAAAGAGTATTTCAGTAGAGTTGTGTTAGGCAAGTCCTTCTGACACAACAATATCTGAAATACATTCCCACTCTAACAATGCCTACTTTTTTTTTTTTGTGTTATGATGGTGCTAATATGTTGTAAATACTTAAATTAAGTTCTGACATCTCAGCTGTCTTTTGTTTAACAGTATTCTAGTAGTTGGCTAGTGGCTACATTTTTAATATCAGTTTAGGGAGTTAGAGTGACAAAATTTTCCTTGATTCACAATGATCAAGTTACGTTACTCTTACTACATAAGTATTTAGACATTTCTGAAAAATGTCTGTTTTGCTGCATCTCTCTGGAAATCCAAAAGTGTAAAAGCAAGTTTTTGTCATTAGCAAAGCAGAAATACCTTTGCACAAAAAGCCACCTTTTTGGGGGGGATAATAGTAGATCCCATTTATGTAAGGATGCTAGAATTTGGCTTGTTCTTTGAAGAAAAGGTATGGTGCAGGCAATTCTGTGATATTTGCATGTAAGTTTATCAAGGAACAGGGCAAGTTAAGAGAACATTAACTTCTTTTTCTCTCCTCTAATTTGTATTGCCCGGTGCAGTCCGTACTTTTAGCTTTTGTGGGGGCTGTTTGACATCTTGAAGTCTGAAAGGAATGGCTGCTACTTGTGTGCCATAAGACGTGAGTGAGTGGCATGATGACCCCAATGTCTCCTTGAAGCACATGCAGTTACATTACAGACTGCACAGTAAAGTTGTGGTTGCAGTCTTGGATGTTTTGGACAACTGTGCATGTGTTGCATGGCATACCCCCCCTACTTCCCTGTATTTCAGCCTTCTGTTTACTAGACAGAAATAGACTCTTGCATACATAACCAAAAGTCATCTGACGCAGCAGAAGCTACACAGTGTTCCATCTCACCCCTCTCTGTTTGAATCAGGGCTTCACCTTTCTGTAAGGGAAAGTGACCTCTCCTTTATGCAGGTATCCTACAGCTGCTCGAGAGAGAATTACACTTACAGAATGAGAGATCAAAATTAAGGTCTTAACATTCCTTTAGAAAGCTGCTGGTCTCTTGTTCCCTCAAGGCAGTCAGCTGCTACTGTTATTTCACAAAGCTCTCATCGACATTATTAGGAGGGCACTGCATAAAATGAGATAGCGTCTGAACTTTTGTTTGCAAATTGGGAAATAGAGCTCACGTTCTACTGTGGAAACAGCCAGGCTTTGCTGCAGAGCCAAGAAATTCCACATTGATGAAAAACTTTCTCTGGAATCACAAAACACCCTTCATTCCAAGCCAGTCTTATTTGAACACCCTGATCAGGTGTGCTGTTCAGATAACCAGGCTTCTTGACGTGGTCAGAGGGGACGGTGGGGGCATTTAGGCAGACTGGGCACGCTTGCTTGCTGCCTGGGCCAGTGCTGCTTGAGGTACTTGCCAGATAGCCCCCGTGGCCAGCTCACCTTCTGCCTCATCTGAGTTGACCTGCTGCAGGGTTGTGCTAGCTTGAAATCTTCTATCCCTTGCTTTGTAGAACAGCAAAGCAAAGCAGCAGACGGTATCATTTGAGATAAATGATTGGCAAGCAGAGAGAGGAAAACCAGAAAAAAAACCAAAGCACATTGCACTTAATCATAACGTGGAAAATTTCTGTGGCCTGTGCTATGTTTGTATTTACCAGTGTTCAGATTCATTACCTCCTCAGCCACAAGGTCTACACGTAAATAATTCAGGAGTTAAAAGTTAATTTTGCGTTTTTACAGCGATACAATAAATGAACAGTAGAAAAAAAAAATGTTTCAAAGACCTCAGCTTATTTTTAGGTGGAAGATCAGTTCCTAATTTGTCTTACATTGCTATATCATCCTTGCCATTTGAGACGGCATATAAGCATGATTTTCCATGAATTTGTGTTAAGCTGACAAGGAACAGAGTTTACTATTACTTGGTATCTGCAGACAGCTTGGTATGAGAATTTTTAAGGTAAGGATTTCACAATAGTGTTTACTGTATTGAGCACATACACGGTAAGTTCTTGAACTTGGAATAGATCTGCGTTTTTGTCTTGCTGCTTTTGGGCAGAATAGCATTTTTTTCTGCATGAGCCACCAATATTCCTCCTTATTCTCTCTGATCTAGAGGCACAGCACCTTGCTGTTAAAGAAAAGGGTTTCCCATTATTTTTGGTCTCTAATGTCCAATTAACCATGTTACAAAAGCTGCTTGGGAAAATGCCGCATGTAAGACAGCCAGTTAAATTTAATCACCTTCAGTGTGTAGGCATTGCCAGATGTAGCGCAATAAACTCAACAGAGCATTGCTGCTGTTAATTTAACAGGGAGATTTATTCTCTTAAAACTCTTTAGATGTGAACACAAAATGCTATTTGAGACTCCAGTTTCCAGGAGAGGCTCGGCGAGTAACCTTCTGCAGGTCAGTGTCTGTGGACAGTGTTGGAACGCTGTTTTGTGGAAGTGCAAGGTTAGCTGGAGGCATTTGCAGAGCGATGAAAAGTAGATGTTCACAGAATCATGGGATGGTTTGGGTTGGAAGGGACATTAAAGATCATCTAGACCAGGTTGCTCAAAGCCCTGTCCAGCCTGGCCTTGAACCCCTCCAGGGATGGGGCAGCCACAGCTTCTCTGGGCAACCTGGGCCAGGCTCTCACCACCCTCACAGCAAAGAATTTCTTCCTGATATCTAATCTAAATCTCCCCTCTTTCAATTTAGAACCATTACCCCTCATCCTATCCCTACACTCCCTGACAAAGAGTCCCTCCCCAGCTCTCCTGTAGCCCCTTCAGATACTGGAAGGGGCTCTAAGGTCTCCCCGGAGCCTTGTCTTCTCCAGGCTGAACAACCCCAGCTCTCTCAGACTGTCCTCCCAGCAGAGGTGCCCCAGTCTCTGATCTCCTTTGTGGCCTCCTCTGGACCCGTCCCACCAGGTCCATGTCCTTTCTGTGCCGAGAGCCCTTGTTGCCGTATTCAAAACATTACCCGGCGGAGCTCCGCCCCGTGAGCCCAGGCGTGACTTGCCCCAGGGTTGGTATTACACTGAGAGCGCGCGGTGAGTGTTACAACCGCCTGAGTCTTGATTCAAATTATTTTCTGGTAACTTTTAAGTTATACAGCCTTCTGTCTGGTTTTGAAGGGCGGCGGAAGCTGCGCTGCCTTGACAGGAACGGCCTTTCCCGCCACGCCCCCTCAGGCGGGCGAGCGGGGGCGGGGCTGGTGCGCGCCCCTCTGGCGCCTGCGCAGTGCTGCCGCCTCCCGGTCGGCGCGGCCATGGCTCTGCTGCTGCGCGGCGCGCCCAGGGCGGCGAGTAAGAGGCGGGCGGAGGGCGGGAGGGGCCTGCTTGTGCCGCTGAGGGGCTCTCCTCCCTCCCCTGCAGTCCCTTTCCTCAGGCAGGGGAGCGGGAACGAGGGGGAGAGGAGTGGCCGCCAGCCGGGGGTGTCGGCGCAGGGGTTGCTGAGGGGCCCCAAGATGGCGGCGGGTGAGGGGGGCGTGACTCCCGCCTCCTCAGCCCGCGGCTCCTCTTCGGGACGGTGGGGTGCCCCCCGGGTTTCTCTGCCGATTTTTCCGGTTTTCCCCTCTCTAGAGACTAACGCTCTCCCCTGTATTGCAAACCTGCTGCTGTCAGGCTTCACTCGGTTCCAGAGGTTTTCTCTCCTTATCGTTGCTGTGAGCTTTTAAACGGTAGTAAAATATTAAGCCGTGGTTTAATACTTGTAGAATAGCTGGAGGGAGCTTGCTGTTGCTTTGGAGGTCATTGGCCTGCGTCTTTTAAGAGGAAATGGCGGTGGTTTGTACCCGGGGCTGGAGGTGAGGCGCGGCAGTGTGTCCGTCCCAGCAGGGAGCTGGGCTGCGGGTCAGCCACCGCCTGCGCCGGCAGCTGGGGTTTGTGTGGTGTTACTGACATTCGGGAACAGACCGGTACAACATATGTTAATAGAAGAGCTGGGAAAAAAAAAAAAAAACATTGTTAGATATTTGTGGCCCCTCTCTTAGGCTCTTATTTGGCCTTTAGGTTCATGTCAAGGTGTGGGTGATGTTCTGTCTCCTGAGCTCCCGATGAGTGCACAGGTCCCGCGGCAGGAGTGACCTCGGTGTGATAAATCACAGACTGCGGGCCACTTCAAAAGACTGAATATTGTGGGTGTTGGCTGTGCAGTGACTCTAAAAATTTGGGATTTTCAGCTTATTTTCAAATACAGCTATATAATAGATAAATTGGATGGCTTTATGACTGCTCATAAAGGATGAGGGAGTCAAAGATCAGTTTGTAGACTCTACTGATAAAGTTGATGGTTCATCTCATCTTTTTCAGAGGTACTTTATGTTGAGTTTCTGTCACCTCTGTTAAGAAGAATGTGTTTTTATCAAGTATTGCAAATAGAAAAGTGGATTTTGCCTCTTTGCTGACTGAGATAATAAATTTCATATCAGCACCTGAATCTGACTTTTATTTGAACTTGGACTAGATATCAACTTTAATTTTCTTGCTAGGTTTTCTTTTAGATTGCTGAAGAATGACAAGGTGCTTGGCAGGAGTAGAAAGATCCAATGTATGCAGAAGGATTGATAGTCTATTATGTCATGCTCAAAGCAAAAAAACATAAAAATAGAACTCCTTTGGGGCATTGGCAGCAGTTGGCAGGCATAGTACAGTTTATGTTACTGTATGAGTTAAGGTTGTGGCAATTTAGGGTGTATGAATATGCTGATTCCAGGAGTATAGGTGCATTGTTGGTGTTGCTGCTTGAGGTGGTTTCCTGATGTGATCTCTTCAGCAAGGTAGAATAATAGTTCTTTCAAGTATTTTGCATCTAGGCTGGTACAGGGGGGGTTTCTGTTTGAATCTTCCTTCTTAAGAAAAATCAGAGCTGCTTTAGGCACATGTCCATAGCTAAAATATTCTTAAAGAGTAGTCCGTGCTCACGGTGGACTTTTTAACCAAATGGAGAAATATCAGTCATTTTGAGAGACTGATATTTGTATGTAATTTTTGACTTGTTTATAACTCTTGAACTATTTATGACTTACGATATCTGTGCACCTCCATTTTTATACTGCTTGAAAGAACTTTAGGTGTGGACATTAATAGACTTTCTCCTACATTTATGTTAAAAAAATGTTAGTAGGACTTTAAAGGAAAAAACTTCATGCTTTTAATTAAAGCATTTGCATGCAGTTCTATAATTGAACTTAAATGTGCTCAAAGTTTGTCCTGCTTTTGGCTACCAGCTGAATTATTTTACCATCATAAGGGAAGCCCAACTATTCTCTACCAACATTCTGGAAAACCTGCTACTAAGGGATCAACGTTTTATTTTTTAAAACTTTCCTTTGGGAAAGTAGAAGCTTTTTCTGACTCAAAAGCTGCTGTCAATGAGCCAAGACATGGAAATCAGCAGGCGTCTTGCGGGAGGTTAGGACTTCTCCACGAAAACAGAATGTACTGGTAGCATAATTACTGTTTAGAGTCTAATATACAAGAATATAACAGTGAAGATAAGTTCAAGTAGTTTAAAATACGCTGGTTATGTCAGCTGAGTTATACAACTAACACAGTTCTCCCTGCATGTGTTTCTAGGGCCAAAAATAATGATCTGTGCTGATTTCTTGGGTGTTCAGGAGTTGAATGTTAAACTAATATTTGGAGTTTGTTTTTCTGGCCTCTGCTCCCTAGTTTCTAAAGTGTGGGTTTTTCAGAAGTGCTCTGAACAGTCACAGGTATTAAACTCTCACATTTATGCTACGCGTGTCCGTTTGTTTGATAGAGTCATCACTGCTTTGCAGCTCTCTGAGGAGTACCAGCTCCAAGACAAGAGGAAGATCTGAACCTGCTAAGCAGCCGCTTAAGAAACCGAAGTTACCAGTAGGTCGATTTGATGAATCTGAGGAGTCCAGTATAGAGAGGGAACCCCTGGAAAGTAAGTCATGTTTTATGAAATTGCAAGCCGTGTTCTAAAGGCAAGACCCTGGGCTGCAGTGCTGCTGTCAGTTTAAGAAGGGGGTAGGCATCCAGCACTCTTCAGCATGGCTTTCTAAGCCTAATGGCTCTGCGCGATGCTGAGAAATGTAGCTGGTATTGATCTATCATAGCACAGCTACAAATGGTGGTAGTAAACCCATGAGGGCACCAGCTACTTTTTATTATACAAAAAGCCTGTTCTATTTCTTAGTCCACAAGCGATTTGTGGTCAGGCTTTCTCTTAGTCTTGCAGTTTTGAAAAGCAACAGCAATTACTGAGTTTGCTGAGCCACTTACCAGGGTCACAGGAGATCTAATGAACTGCTAATTGTGTTGCATTCCAGTGACCTTAGTGGGGCTGCATTTAGAGAACTTAACGAGATTGAGGCGCAGATACATTGCTGCTGAAGTCACTAGAAAGTGACAGGAGAAAGAATCTTTCTTCCTTCTTTCTAGTTAGCCATCTTCACTTCACTAACAGTGCTAGTCATGCTTTATGTTACTCACCATAGTGTGATGTTCCGCTACGCTTTAGCAGTAGTGATACCCCATGTTTATCTACATTGAGGTCTCTAGGACAAGCATTTTTAATACATCAATAGATTACTATGAATATCCAGATGACAGAATGACTGAAAAATTATAGTATCATCTCTGAAATGGCTGCAAGCAATTTCATATTGACTCACTTGAGAACTGACTCAGAGTTGGAGTTACTGTGTAAGCAGCTATTTAATTCTTGTCCTTTTATTACCAAGAAAATAAGTGCCATCACTGCTTCGTTTAAAACAAACACATAATTATCTTTTGCTTTTTGCTTAGGTGTCGTATGTTTAAAGCAAGACTCAAGGTTTCTTTTGGCTTCAAATTTAGTTGTACCTATATACTTTTTACATGTAACACCAGCAGTAATTTGTTAGAATCCTGACTGCCCGTTGTGTTATTAGGAAAACTGTAAGAGTTAAGCTGGCTGTTTGAATTCCCACTGCAGTGTAGCTATCATGGAGAAATCTTTTGAGCTTCTGCATCCACTGTCAGCACATCAGTAGTGCTTGGATATCGGGATGATGACACCTACAGAGTAATATTAGATTTATTTGCTCTCCTTGTACTGCCAGAGGTGCTCATGTGCTGACATTTCCTGTCCTGGGCTGCATGAATTTTTAAATAGGCATCCCTATATGTCATCATGTATAGCCTGTAGCTACACAAGTCTCCCTCCATTACTGTCTTTTTTCTCTGCTCTCCAGGATTTCTACTGTCTTTTCTCATTTTCATTATTGGTGTTGCCTACCAGGGCTGAGTTATGGATGCAACTGAGGGAGCCCTGAGTTACTCCTATGTATGGGCGGCTCTGAAGAGACAGCGTGGCAAGGGGATATGTGGGGTACAGTGAGCTTCAGGGAGCCCCGGAGCCTCGTGCAGGATGAGGAAACACTCTGCCTAGGGTGCTGCTGTGCCAAAAAGTACTTTGTGGCTTGGCAATGGATGCCTAGTAGGATGGCTTTTGTGCCGCCTGGGTGGCCTGAGGTAGTACTCTTAAGAGAGGACCCTGAGTAAGGGAGCACTGAGTAGTGTGAGAGTGGTGAGTCCAGAAAGACCCGTGGTGTGGAGTAGCTGGCGAAAGCTGGCAGGGTGCTGGGAACAGAAGCAGCAGCAGCGCTGATGCGTAAGCTTAGCACATTGCTTGCCAGAGAGATCTGAAAGTTGTATTCAAACATCACTTATAAAGAGTCTGTCCTCTCCTGAAAGGGCATCACAGTGACTTAGTCAGCTTAGGTTAAGTTTTAGAAGGTAAAAAGTCTAATTTTAGCTATTTAGGATTTTATAGTACCTTCTGTGACTATGGTATATAGTCTGGTGTTGATGAATATCAACATGCTGTTTCTAGAAAAACGTACCAGCATCCGTGAAAACATGGTGTTTTAAATACAAGAATGATAGGATCTTGACTAAAATTCAAGCTGAAATTAAAGTCTGAGTGCTTAAAATTAGAGACCTAAACAAACACAGAAAATTACCTGGTGTTTTAGATGTAGTGTACATACGTACAGCATACATGAATGATGTCAGTTTTCACTATGAATTCATGAAAAACAGTCGTACTTTTGTGCCTTTGGACACTGAGGTGGTTTTTTATTTGCATAACTGAATATGATCTCCTATATATTGCTGACTGTAGTCACAGAGCTCTGAAATTACTGTTGTGTGACTCTGGGAAATGTTTAACTCAAGGTTGCTGTTAGAATTGATAGTATTTATAAATATTTATAATATTTATAATAAT
>JAHREE010000482.1:1071728-1140855 GCA_033628505.1 Tringa tobata
CTGTACTCTGAAGTCTAGATTTCTGTATACTTCCAGAAGACGTGTAGCTCAGAAAAAAAACCCCAAACATAATCAGTTGTTTAGCTGAAAATCAAGCTTGCCATGAGCACATGGTGCCCCTGTTGAGCTCTTCTGTCTTTTATATATGTATATATTTGCTGAAACTTCATGTTGACCAAAAGAAGTGAAGGATACTTCTTTCAGTGGTGGCCAGCTGTGTTTTCCTAATACATTTCACACTTAATCCGTGGCAATTGAGTGCTAATGACTTGCTGGTGTTGGGCAAAGTCTTAGTTTTGCTAATCCTGGTATGCAGGGAAGTCCAAGGCAGCGACTCTTAATGTGACTCTGTTAGCTAGCCCGTGTGTGTGAGCTGTCCCCTCCCCGTGGCTCTCCCCAGGCTGTGACAGTCTCCTTCACCTCTGGCGTCTCTAGCAGCATCCCTTTCATCTCTGGACACCTTTGTCATTACAGTCTGGAGCTCACTGTTACCAGTTCTGTGTAGAGATTCTCTTCATCCTGGGTTCTGCAAAATGTGAATGTGAAACCATTTATGATAAAATACTTAGGACTTCTCTGTTGTCAGTCCTAGTTCAGAGTGTATGTTTTTCCTTTTGTTAGTGTAATTGATTCTTTTTCTCCCCCCCCTTTGAAATGCTGTCCCCATCAGTTTCTGTTACTTTGCTCTCTTCTGTGAGCTTTGCTTCTTTGCCTGTCATCCTCCTTTCTGTTGTTCAGTAGTATCTCCTGAGTTCTTTTTGCTTTCTTCCAGTTAATTTAATTGTTGGCTAACTTTATCTTCATGATTAACTCTGGTTGTGTTAACCAAGTTGCAGTTATGTCTTGGGTCTTATTCTGGCATCATTTTCAGTATGGTCTTTCAGATAGCTGGTGTCAGCTCAAATTCAGGATGGGTTCTTAACCAAAGTGAAGAGGCTGTCATCACAATTTCCCTCCTCTCACTGTAGATGTTATAGTTTCTCTTAAGCCATAGGTATTATATCTACCCTAGGCTTCTGTTCAGATAGTCACATCCAATATGTTGATATTTTGCAGACTGTACTCGTATATCTTTTTACTGGCATCCTTTGAAGCTCTGGGAGTTCTCAGGTTACTAGATGTCATTTAAGATTTTATAAATATGCTTTTGACCCTAACAAAATTCATGTGGTCATATTCACATTTTTAGCACTCATTGATGTGATTGTATCTACTGTAATGCTACTGTTGAACTCTTCCTTCATATCATTAAGGCTTCTCTGCTGGCCTTTACTTAGCATCAAAAAGGTCATCAGAACTTACTGCTGTCCTGCTGCTGATTTACTTCTAAATTAATGAATTAGCTGGCCTTCCTCTCGGTATATGACCCTCTGCATTGCTTTTGAGGAATTTTCAAGCATGCACCTTTCCTATGTTATCACATGCCGGCTCTTGTGTAAGAATTAAAAAAGCTACTTATTGGTCTTCCTCAAAATAAACTTGCTGTCATTAATAGTGGTCTTGTACCAAGAACAAAGCCATCCTTTGGTTTCTGGGCTACTTTTTCAAGTATGAGGTATGCAGATACGTTAGACAGCTTTGTACTGCAAGTCTTTTGGAAGGTGGAGAATACAGCTGAGGACACATCTGCCAGAGTAAGCGTTAAGCAATAATTAGGAATGCTGACTCTGGCAACAGTTTCTGGAAGTGCTTTTTATTCTGTATTTGCCTTTTAACTATTGAAATAATTCCTGTGAATCTGACTGTCACTGCTCAAATGTGTTAGAAACTACCTGCTGTACGGCCTTACTGTAGTTGTCGAATGTCACCTTCAACCTGTAAGTCTTACAGCTGCCAGAAAGACTAGATGACACCTCTGTGGAGAAGAAGCCTAAAAATCAAAGCTTTTGGAACTGTCTTTGCAATGACTAAGGTTTTCTGGAAGAGTGAGGTGGTTGGGATAATATTTGACAAGGCCGTGCTTGTCTGTGTACTGCCTGTTCTTTCCATCCCTATCTGAACAGCCATCTAGATGGCAGTAGATGTCTTCTCAATATTATACTACTGGGAAGTAGTTACACTACTGTCTAATATTTGTAGGAAATAGTAAGGCATGTTGGCAGTAACTTAAGTCATCCTGAATTTCTGAGAGAGATCAGTAACTGGAATGCCTTTGTGCTCCTTTTGTGCTAGCTAGGTGAAGCTAGCAGGAATTGGAAGAATCTAGGAGAAGGAAATAGCTGTAGATCTGTCCATCTCTCCTGTGTAGACAGTGCTGAAAGCTTTTGTAAAGTACCCAATTGTTCTTCTCCCCCTTTCACTGCTGGGAGAGACTAAATGCATTTTTACTGTTGTTCCAGTGTTAATATTTGTATCTTTTAAGCAATAACACCTCTTAGAGATCCATCAAATGGAGCCAAAATAAAAACCAGTTAACTTCAGTTAGCAACCCTTTGACTACAGGGACTGTAGTTTGCTATTTCTATGTACTTAGTACCTAGTTACAACACGCATCTCCTAGGCTTGTGTTATTGCTTGGCAGCAAGGCTGGTATCATTTGGGCACTGATATTAAACAATACTGAATCAAGGACTCAGAAGTTGAAGAGTGTGATGAACCACAAGAAGAGATGCTTTTTCTTGGAAAGGGGCAAGGCAGTCAGCTGTTTCAAAGGGTGAGCCATCTGAGCAAGTGAGCCTGTAAACTGAAGGCAGTCAGTCTTGGTCTAGCGTGACTGTTCCTGCAAATGTCAAGTAAGACTCCAATTACTGTTCCTAACGACGTTTAAACAAAAGAGCTAAGTTTGAAACCAGAGTGCATGTTCTCTAACATACCTTTTCTGTTTGTTAGGCTTGTGTTGGGATAGCTTTAGTACAGACGGATTGACTAGTGAAGTCAGCTTGTAAATTCATCTCTCTCTCAAGAAGGCATTGTCAACTGCTTTGGAATTTTTTTAAACTAACAAAGCTACAGTAACATAAGTGGAAGCTTGTAGACCTTTGTATAGACAATTGCAGATGTCTTGGGCCTTCAGGAACGGTGAATAAATGTCTGTATCAGAGGTGGTGTTCTGTCTGACACTTTGTTTTTTTTCTGCACTGTTTGCTTCATGCCTGGTGGTGCTTGAAGCCAGGTTAGAGCATCTCTTACCAGAATCCTAGTACAAAGAGACACATTGATACTGTTGCATGTTCAACCAGATTAAAATTGGGTTACTTTGATTATAATATTAATGAAAATACTTTTCAGTATTTACAGTTATAGTATACAATCCTTGGGTATCCGTACATGACTGAAGACTTAGTCTTCTCTTTTGAAGAGTGACAGGTACAGGCTCCTAGGACTGTAGGGAGAAACTGAACAGGAAAGACTGTGGTACTGATATTTGTGTAGCTAGAACCAATTTTTCCAATTTTGGCTTCAAGTAAACCTGACTTTAGCTTCGTAACAACTTGCCAATCTCAAACACAAAGTCACTTAGCAGTGGGGGAGAAAAAAAACTACCCTAGTTTAAATTGAAATGGGCAAACTAGCTGTCAAAACAGATATGTTTACAGCTGTTCAGGCTCATTTTTTCTTTGTAGACAATTAAGTCTTGCATATGATCTCTTCTGTGGCTGGGAGACCAGCTTAAATGTACACGGACCTCACTCTGTGAAGTTGATTTTGCTGCTTACTCATTTTGATGCCTGGTCTTCTCACTGCCTTACTCCTGCCTGTATTCTTTAATAGTGTACTTCTTCCTCAGGAATTAACCTAAGGCAAATGGATAACCCTCTATGCTCCGCTGCCTTCAATCTGTGCAAGGCTTGAGCTTTTGCCTCTGACTCAGTGTAAGAAAGCCTTGAGACAGTGTTAGCTTGCTCTAGGACAAGGCTGCTGTACCTCCTCAGGTGAAGACCTTCCCTGTCTCTCCTTCTCCTGAGGTGCAGGAACTGCTGAAGTAGGACATCACGGGAAATGGAAGAGTTGGTTCATGTTGGAGATCAGTTCTACACATCAGCTCAAGTGCAACTTCTAACCCTATACTGAAGTTCCAACACAGAGTAGTAACTAACTGGTGTCTGATCACTGCTCTATGGGTATCAGCACCTGTGAGTAGAGCTGCACAAATCAGATGTTGACTTCAGGTTACTTGTATCAAGACATTGCTAGTGGTTCTCTGTGTGGTTCTGTTGCAAGGTTGGTATTGTTACTGTGAGATCAGATCGGTAAAGATCACAGGAGGATAACAGATTAGAATATGAATTGACGTCTTCTAGCTGTGTGGAGAGGCCTTGCAGTATCCTTCCACGAGGAATAATGAAGGTAAACTGCTTTGAGTGAGTGTGGGTCCCGCTTAAACTTAGCGACTGGAATGATATATCTTCATCTCTAATAATAACAGGGAACTGTATCACTAGAAATCCTGGTGATCATCGGTTGTTTTTTTCTGGCCTCTGTGAAAGGTAGTGCCTTCAAAGACCTTAAGGGACCATAAACTCCTTTCCGTCTCTCCCAACACTGTGTCGCCAGTGTGGGTGTTTTCCTGATTCCTTGCTACCAGTGCCCCTGTTTGTCTTTTACCTGTTACTGACACTGGTTGCATGAGACTGAAACTTTGTTAGAATTAGTTGCTGTTATGGCCCTGAGGGCTGAAATTAATTGTCTCACCTGAGAAATTCTCTTGCTGGAAGAAGAGCACGGCAGCTTTAGCTTAAAACTTGTATGTGGGCAGGGTGTTGCAGTATTGGGTGACTCTGGTGTTTTTTCTGCCTGTAAGGAAGGGATTTGTTTCCCTCTCCTGACTCTTATAATACAGAAAAATATTCTGAAATAAGTCACAGGAAACCTGTTTAGCTTGTAATAAAGCAGGTTTGATTTCAAATATAGGTTCCTGCTGTTGAAATTGCGTGCACAGCCTGAAGACTTTTTACCAAAGCCCTTAAAACAGTATTTGTGGGTGCAATCTCCGTTCTTCAGGACTTAACTGAACTTGATTGGATGAGATCCAAAGTGGCATGGTGTAGCTTTAAAGTTAGCATTGCTTTGATAGGAGGGTGGAGGTCCCTTTCAACCTACATTTTTTTGTGACTACTAATAAAAATATTTGTGGGAGTTGAATTTTTATATTTTTTTTATTAAGTTGTAGCTGTTTAGGTTCTGTGAGGTAGATTATACAGATGCAGAAGTTCTTACATCCTTAGTTTGCCAAGGCTTATATGTCTGAATGTAGTGCAGCAATCTAAGCTGTTTCCTTTTTGCAGACCATAAAAGTGGGATAGTTCCTGAAAAGTCATTATTGGTATTGATGGGACCATGTTATTGCCTTTTGAAGTGCGAGACACCTAAGTTCTTTTGGTCAGGGGCTCCTGGTGTGTGTCTCCTAATGGTACCTAAACTGTGATTCTGACACTGCTTAGTGATGTGAAAAAGATGCCACTGCAGGATGCTGTTGATAACAGCTGTTGATCTTTGCTTTGTTCCTAAATCTCCTTATGTGGCACCAAAACTGATGCTGTCTTGTGAATCTGCCTGCTTTGGTCTGAGCACTGTAAAGAAAGAGCAACTGTTTAGTGGCCTTAAGAAGTCCTTGCCAATGATGGAGAAGAAGCAACTACATATCATATGTATGTGATAAGTAGACTTTTAGGGAGGTACCTTTTCCTGGAGGGGTGACTCCCTCTTTAATATAGGATTATACTCTCTCTTCCTATAGGATTTAAGAGCTATTATCAGCCATTACTCAGGAAGTAGTCAGAATTAATTTAGCTCAGGTGTCACATTGTCCTAGGAATGTCATTTGAGCATGGTTCAGCTTTACATTAGGAACTTACAGGCTTTGTATTATTCTTTTGTGGCCACAACTAAATTCCCCAAGACTTTTAATGACTTTGCTTTGTCAACAGGTAAGGTTGTTTAATGATACCTTCTTCTCACATTGACATTCTTGAAAAGTAACACTACTGAACCCATGACTAGTTGAATCCATCTTTGCTCCACTGTCAACAACAAATTATTTTCAGATATTATGGAAGAGGAGAAATGAGACTAAACTATGATTTTATTGGCGTCACAGAGCGGGATAGCTCGCACAACTGGAGGGCTGCAGGGTGCAGTTACAGGTGCTGTAGGAAGGGCAGGCTGGGATGATGATAAGGGGAAGTTGCCATTTTCTATGAGAGCACTGGAGCTGCGTACAGCTTTGCCTAGAGATGGCAAATGAGCCAATTTAGAGCTTTTGGGTGGTGATGTGGATCTCTGCTTCAGACCACCTGATCAGGAAGAAGTAATAATGAGGCCTTCCTCATTCAACTCAAGCCTAACGTGCCCAGACCCTGGTGCTCCTGGGGGACTTGAACCAACTTGATATTTGTGGAGGGACAGCACAGCAGGGAACAAGCAATCTGGGAGGCTACTGGTGTGCATTGTTGACCACTTCTCAACATAAGTGGTTTAGGTCAAAGAAAGATGCTCAGATGACCCTGATGGAGCTGTTACTTACAGACAAGGAATGGCAGGCTGAGGATGTGAAGGTTAGGAGTTGTCTTGGCTGCAGTGACTGTGAGATCTGAAGAGTTCGGGATCTGAAGAAGGAACAAACTAGAGTAGAATCACAACCATGATCTTCAGAAGAGAAGGCTTTGTTCTGTTCATGGATCTTGGAATAATCATTTGGGAGATGGTTCTAGAGAATAGAGAGGTCCAGGAGAGCTGGTTGATTATTTTTTTCCCCATGAGTCAATCCTTTAAGCTCTAGTGTGGCACATCCTGATAAGCAGAAAATTGCAAAAAGTCATCGGGGGGCCTGCTTAAATGAACAAGGAGCTTCTGACAAAACTCAGACATTAAAAGGAAGCATAGAAGAGGTGGAAGCAGAGGCAGGTGAGCCACAGGGAACATGGAGACACTGTCCTCCAAGCACACAAGGATGCGTTTAGGTAGGAAGGAGAATGTCCATGTGGAGTTGAACCTGGTAGAGGATGCGTGAATGGCAACAAGAAGGGCTTTGACAGATAATCAGCAGCAAAAAGAAGACTGGAGAAAATATGGACCTGCTGCTAAATGGAGCAGGGGACCTGATGATAAGGGATGTGGAAAAGGCTGAGGAGTTCCATTCCTCCTTTGCCTTGGCCTTTACTAGTGAAGCTTGCCATCAGGAATTCCAGTTCTCTGAGACCAGTGGGACAGTCAAGGAGGGCTTACTGTCAATAGTAGAGGAGGATCAGGTTTGGGAGTGCTTACAGAAACTGTATGTATACAAATCTGTGTGCTCTGGGATTTATGTGTGAGTGCACACAGAGCTGGCCAATGTCACTTTGAGGCCACTCACAGTAATTGTAAGGTCATGGTGACTAGGGAAAGGTCCTGAGGACTGGAAGAAAGCAAATGTCATTCTTGTCTCTGAAAAATGTCATTCTTGTCTTGTCTCCCAAGAGGGAACATCTAGGGAATCACAGTCCAGTTGGCTTTCCTTCAGTCCTGGGAAGGTGACAGAGCAAATGATCCTGAATATATATGAAGGAGAAGATGACTGGGAATAGTTAATGTGGACTTACGAACAGGTTATCATACTTGACCAACCTGGTATCCACCAAGGCAGTCGTCTGGCTGAGAACAATGGATATTTTGTACCTTAACTCTAGTGAGGCTTTTGAAACCCTGCAATGTGCTCACCAATAACTTGATGAAGTGCAGTCCAGATAGACAGATGGTGAGTTGCATTGAAAATGGCTGAAATGCCAGACTGAGAGTTGTGGTCAGCAGCTTAAAGTTGAGCTGGAGGACAGTCACTAGTGGCATAACTCAGGGGATGATACTGAGGCCAACACTGTTTAACATCTTCAACAATGACCTATGTGACAGGACAGACTGTGCCATCAGCAAGCTTGAGGTGATACAAAACTGGGAGCAGTGATTGGTACACCGGATGGAGGTTCTGCTACTCAGAGCAGAAAACATAACAGGGTGGGAGAAACAGGCCAACAGAAACTGCATGAAGTTCAATGAAGGGAAATGCAAAGCCCTACCCCTGGGGAGGGAATGATGGGGGTGCAGAAGAGATGCTCAGGGTCTTGTGGATCACAAATTGGCCATGAGCCATTAATGCACCCTTGCACAAAGAAGACCAATGATATGTTGAACTGAATTTCAGGAAGAGCATTATCTGTGGCTGGAGAGAGGTGGTCCTTCTCTCCTCAGCACTGGTAAGACCACATCTGTAGCACTGTGTCCGGTTCTGGGCTCCGCAGTACAAGAGAAACATGGACGGGCTGGAGCAGGTCCAGCAAAGGGGCACTAAAATGAAGAGGGTGGTGTCTGACGTACAAGGAGCGGGTGAGAGAGCTGGGATTGTTTAGCCTGGAGGAGAGAAGGTTGTTGGGGCAATCTTATGTATGTGTATAAATACCTGGTGACAGGGAGAAAAATCACAGAGGCAGACTTGTCTGTGGTATCCAGTGATGGGACCAAGCAGTAATGAACATATTGAAACACAAGAAATTCCACTGAAACATAAGAATAAACTTTTTTTCACTCCAGGAGAGGTTGAATATTGGAGCAGGCTGCCCGGAGAGGCTGCAGAGTCTCCATCCCTGGAGATACTCAAAACCTGTCTGGGAACAGCTCTAAGAAACCTGCTGTAGTTAGCTCTGAGGAGGGGGTTTGGACTATATGATCTTCCTGGTCCCTTCCAATCTCAGCTACTTCAGATCCAATTCAGTTGTTGTACCACTTATGAGTTGGTATGGAGTCCCAATGCAGATAACACCTCAGTTTTTGTTTTTCCAGTGCGAGCACCTGCCTACGTATATAAAAAGTAGATTCTTTGTGTAAAATTGAGGTCCTTTATGAGAAAGGAAAGTGATTAAACAGCAGTAAATACAAACTGTAGTATGGTCTTGACTTTTCTTGAAATAGCTGATATAGAAATCTTGTTGTGGTTTGTGCTTCCATAGGTAAAAAGGACAAAACCTGGCCATTTGAAGCAAGTAGGAATTGAGGGGATATGTGGAAAGGTTAGTGGTGTGTTTTGATACCACTGTCTAAATCTAGCTGGGAGAATACCTTCACAACTTAAGCTGCCTTGTAGAGCTGGTATAAAGTTGCTTAGAACTGGAGTCTCTTGTGTCAGAAATCTCCCTATATCTTAAAACTGCTGGTTGGAGCTCTGTGTTACAGCTACAAATGATGGCTCCTGAAAGACTGGGGCAGAAGAAACTACTGCAGGTCCCTGTTCTCTTCCTATTCTGACCTCTTAACAGATTAATGTCTGCCGAGAGCTTGAGCTTGTTACATCTTTTTACATTTTTTTTCTCTTGAATTGCTTCACAAAAATCCATTTACACAAAACTTTCATTTTCTTAGTGAAAGAATGGATACTTATTTCATATTCAT
The DNA here is from genome assembly GCA_033628505.1 of Tringa tobata. Lineage (NCBI taxonomy): Eukaryota > Metazoa > Chordata > Aves > Charadriiformes > Scolopacidae > Tringa > Tringa tobata. Next base: position 1,081,083 of record JAHREE010000482.1, read on the forward strand.
CTTTGTTTACAGTACACTCTGATTACATGGAAAAACACTAACCCTTGTTTATCCTCCACTCTCTTGTCTTGCTTGCTGCTTTCCAGCAGGTGATAGGCATGTCTGAGTGTATACACTGTCACGGAGTTCCTGCTTGGCATTATGATTCTTGACCCCATCTGCAGAAGCTGTGTTCCTACTTTGTTTCTACCTTATCCAAAATACTTCTGAGTAGATCCAGATGTTTTGTGTTCTGGTGTGGGAAAATAACAGAAGACTAATGAGGAGGATTGTAAACACGCTCATGCAGCTGAGGTGTAGCAGAACACATGTATCATACTAATCATTGTTTAGTCTTGTGTGCTTGACAAGTAGAACATCTGTGTTCAGATAATATAGGCCTGTGGTAGACCCAGAGGCACCCTGTGGAACATGCTTGAGATTCCTTCTTTGCTGTTGGAGAGATAAAGCACAGTGGTGAACTACAGCAGATTGAATCCCTGGTGTACAGGCGCAAAGAGCAGGTTCAGTAACACTTGCTGTCAAGGACTGAGCTCTGCGGTGCCTGTGTTCCCTCTCGTGTGCCTCCGCATGGGTGCTGCTTTGGAGATGCCCTGGTTCATGAGGTATCGAGATTAAATTCACCCTTTGCATTTCGTCTGTGGTTTTGTGGTTGTTCCTGCATTCTGACGATGTTGACTCACGCATACAGAGTCATTGTCTGAAGAACCTGGAGGTGCAGAGAACATTCTACTGCTGCAAGTCCGTGGTAGATATGGTTATGGAGAGTGCTAATTTTGTAGCTTATGAAGATGGTAACAAGTTTTATGGGGGAAGTGAAAACTGCACAGGTCAATGTCTGTCTCACTAAACCTAGACTGTCAATTGCCTCCTCTCTCTTGAGGAAAGTTATGTACTTCCAGTAGATCGTGGAGGAAGAAGGTAGAGCTATTAGCTCAGTTCCTGTTGGAGCACAGCTGTGGACAGCAGTGTGTGATGCTTAGAGGCAACATTGCCAAGCAGCTAACTTTGCAGCTGTGATTGGTAAAAGAGCAGTTCTGTTTCTCAAAGCCCATAGTAAACAGCCTCTGAGAGAAGTGATGCGAAGTGCCCCTTCCCACTTGTCTTTTTCACTGCAATTTCCATGGGTTTGGGTGTCTGTGGAGTTCCTGTTTAAAAAGGCTACTCCAAAAGTATGTTTATACAGCAAAAAGATTCTATCAAGTGTTTGATCTTAAATGTGACTTTAAAAAATACAACAGATACAAGATCACATGCTAAAGGATCCTGTAAACTTTTGGCAGTACATCTTGAGAATCGGTACTTCTCAAACAATCTTAATTCCACTCTGAAAACTTGCAGTTCTCCTGTATTCCAGACTAAATGAAGCTAAGTACTTTGGCATTGTATTCGGTTTCTCTTCCTGGCTTCTGAAGAAAGTGATACTTTGAGGAAAAATATTGTACAGCCACAACTTCTTTTCTTATGACTACAGAAGGGAGCAATCATTTTGGAAAAATAACTCCAAAAAACGGAGAGTAGTGAGTTTTTTGTGTAACCCAAATCTAGTTAAAACAACTGTGAAGAACACTACTTAAGTAAATTTGTTTCTTCCTTTCCCAGCTGCATGTAGCTGATATACTGACACATGATGTCTGAGTGTTAATTTTCTGTCATGATGGAATGCTTAATTGTGTTAATTTGAACTAGATTTAATTTAGTGTCATCTTAGAGGAGACCACCATAGTTTTAGGAAGCAAGAAGATGCCTTTAGAAAAATTCAAAGCACGTTTCAGCCTTGTGTGACATGATACGTTCTGAGTGGATACAAAGAAGTTTGGGGTTTTTTAAACAGTGAAGTGGTCAAATACTAGACCAGATTATACTCAGAGAGGTGGTGGAACATACCTTAAAGGTGTTCAAGACAAATGAACAAAGCCCTGCGCAGCCTGGTCTAATTAAATCTGTTTCGAGCATCGAGTTGTCCTAAATGATGTCAGGGTGTCCATTCGCTCCTCAATTAATTTATAGTTTTTATTCACTGAGGAAATACAGTGGCTGTATCTTTTACAGAGCAGGTGTTAAACATCTCACAGAGCACATATACCTTGTGTTTTATGGATTGGCCTGAACCCAGCTACAAGGATGGGTATTGCAACATTCGAAGCTCTGAGCTGCTTGCTGAGGCTTTGCTGTATGGTATTTGGGGTGTAGCTAGGCTGGCACGCGAGTCCTGGGGATGCATGGAAAGGATTTGTCTGCATGCCACTGGAGTTTAAAGTAGGGGAAAGGCTTGGTTTTTGTCTGTCCTTTTCAGCCTTTTCTTTCCCGTGGTCTTCTGTTAAGCTGATGCCCTGAGGTCCACAGCAAGTGCTGCTGTGAAGCTTAATAATATTGCTACATTAAAACTCGGGGATCATCCAAGAATAGAGCTGCATTTACATGGTAGGTTCTTCCTGTGCCTGAGAACTGCAATATAGTAGTGTTTGGAGGTGGGCAGATAGGCTCTCTGTAGATAAGAAGGGTAAAATCTACTTAGTCTCATTTATTTAAGCCACAAGGAAGTGAGGGAAGACAGTATGTAGGAGAGGAAAGTAGGTGACTAAGCCTCTGCAGAGAACATGGATGTTGTGGGTTAATCCCAGTAAGCAGCTAAGCACCACGCAGCCGCTTGCTTTGTCCTCCCCACCACTGGGGCAGGGTTAGAGTGAGAAAATGCATGGATTGAGATAAAGAAAATTTAACAGATAAAGCAAAACAAGGAATTCATTCACGACTTCCCGTTGACAGGCAAGTGTTCTGCCATCTCCAGGAAAGCAGGGCTTCACCATGTGTAATGGTTACTTGGGAGACAAGTGCCATAACTCTGAATGTCCTGCACCCCTTTCCTCCTCCTTCCCCCAGCTTTTATTGCTAAGCACAACATCGTATGGTATGAGATGTCCCTTTGGCCAGGTGGGGTCAGCTGTCCTGGCTGTGTCCCCTTCCAGCCTTCTGCCCACCCCCAGCCTACTCGCTGGTGGAGTGGTGTGGGAATCAGAAAAGGCTTTGCTGTGCGAACCATGCTGATCGGTAGCTAAAGCATTGTGTATTGACAACCCTGGTTTGGTCATGGGTTGAAAACGCAGTGCCATATGGGCTGCTGTGAAGAAAATAAACTCCATCCCAGCACAAACCACTATAGCAGAGAAGTTTTGTACAAGAACCTCTCTGGGCAGTCTTTATAGATGTTTTCAGTGTATTTCTACAGTCCAGAGCTTGAAATCTGCCACTCTGCTTTTTATCTGAAGACTTGCATTTTGGTTTCTCTCTGCATCTTTTTCAAACATAAGTTCGTACAGGAGAAGTGGTGGTGGTGCATTTACCTGCTTTGGAATACAGAATGTCCAAGGAGGAGCATCTCCAGTGTTGCTGAGGGCTGTACAGAGGTTGTATAGTTTAGGGGAGTGTTTACTTAAGCAGCCTCTTCTACCATTTAAGTAAAAATGCTAAAGGGAAGCTGATTAATGCAATCCCTAGATGCGTAGTCTGGTAGATAAAGGTAGCCTTTTATTCTTGTTCATGGCAAACAGGCTACATTATAAACCCATCTTGCAAACAGTCTTATTTCTGAGGTTTTTGTCATAGTTAAAGGAAGAACTCCAGTTGCTGACTGCAGATGTTTTAGCAGCAGATGCTTACACAACCTTCATCCCCTGCCTGGCTGTGCAGGGAGGGCTCTTGCTACATCCCAACAGAGTAACATACTTTTACTCTTTTGTTTTTTTTTCTTTGCAGCGACGCTTTTACTCAGTGCTTAGCTATCACCCTATGAAAACATTCTGTTAGAGCTCACTGTTCTCCAATTTCCCTTTTATTTCTGCCTATAGAAGGAATATAAATTTTACACTTAAAACAGAAGCCTTTTAGCAGTTCCTTGCAGACAAGGGAAAAACTGCAGTCAAGACCAGCTTCAGAAGCTTCCTACTAACACTGTAATATGCTACGCAACCTTGTCTTTCTAAAAAGTACCAAATGCTTCAAACAGGAGATGACAGCGTGCACAGCTTATTCTTGCAGGTTGAACTCTGACACAAGCAATCTTTCTGAGTGAAGAGTCAAGGTAAAATTAGAGCACTGCTCCTTAGCCAACTTGAAATTTGACTTCTGAAATTGTTAGGTTATTGAATGTGCCAGGGTTGGCACCTCTGACATTTCTGACTCTTAGGGCAGTGACTTTACTTTCCAAAGGGTGTGCCTGCAGCAGGCTAGTATCCACCAAGTCTGATAGGAGTGCTGTGGCAGTGTCCCATGTACCCTGCATATGCTCTCCACAGATGTGTACACGTGCTGTGGGGAAGCAAGCATGAGCGTGGCAGCAGTGGTTGCCAGCTATGGGTCAGGACCTGCTCTCTGACAGTGCAGTAGCTGGTTGGGATTCTGCTTGCCTGGGCACTGGTAGGATGGTTGGGGGAAACTGGTGTGAAATACTTCCAATTCGGGCATGCGAACTTTGGAAAATTATTTTAAAGGAAGTTTCTGTACAAAAGACTGAGTTAAACTGATATTTGCATTAGAGGTGTTCTAACGAGGAAGGTGTTTTATTTAAATCTTGTCATCTTAGAAATAAGATGAATAAAAGGCCTTGGTGACATTTTAGGGAATGAATCCCCAAAAACCGTTCTTGATCTCCTTTTCTCTTAATATTACAGAATCTCCATGGTTGGAAGGGACCTCTGAGATCGAGTCCAACCATGTAAAAAAACAAACAAAAAACCCCACACCACAAAAAAGCGCCCACCAACCAAACCCCACACCAAAACCAACAACACACACAACACCCCACCACATCACACCAGCCCACAAACCAATAGTCTTGGGCACTAGAGCATGCCCTGAAGAGCCATGGCTACACGTTTCTTAAATACCTCCAGGGATGGAGACTCCACCACCTCCCTGGGCAGGCTGTTCCAGGGCCTGACCACCCTCTCAGGAAAGTAATTCTTCCTGATATCTAATCTAAACCTCCCCTGCCCCAATTTCAGACCGTTTCCTCTGCTCCTGTCATTATTCCCTTGGGAGAAGAGGCCAACCCCCACCTCTCTACACCCTCCTTTCAGGGGGTTGTAGAGGGCAATGAGGTCTCCCCTCAGCCTCCTCTTCTCCAAACTAAACATGCCCAGTAATATTACTTTATTTGAAGAGCTATTAACTATGTAAGTTGTGTTTTGTTTGTTTAACAATTTAGAATTTGCGTCATTGTTAAATGATATTTAATTTTTTAAAAATAAACTTATCTCACAGTCTTATTCAGTCAAAACTCAGTTTTGTTTTTTTTTTTTTAACTGGTTGTTTGCTAATAAGGCCAAAAAACTTTTAATCCTTTCACTTTGCCGCTGTATGAGATTTCTTATCCAGTAGCCATTTGGCATGAGCAGAAGGCTGTTCATCTCAGGAATGAACTGACATTACCTGTGTATCTCCCACAGCTGTAACTAACCAATCTTCTGATTTGCAATCTGCATTATTTTCATATTCCTAACTTTGTTTCCTGTCTAAGGTTTTTGATGTTTGAAATGTTGTATTACTGCAATATATTACAGAATTGAAGTAGTTATCAAGCCAGCCTCTTAATTTTGTGGCTTAAACGTAGAAGTGAAAGTACACTTATGTCACTGTATTTGATTATAGTTAAGACTTTATATAGTCCTTGAAATAGGGAAGCTGTCTTAATTTTTTGAAACATTTTTAACATGCATCAGTAACCTGACAGAATGATTAAAACTGGTTGATAACGTATTTTTCTCTGTCTTCTAGAGGTGGGGCAGGCTGTGCAGGGGAAGAGTTTCATTCCAGGTGCTTCTGCACAGCCCTGTTGGAGCTACCAATAGGAATGAACTTAATAGATTTGTTGTGGACTTTCATGAAAAATGGTTATCTGGATAGAAAAGACAAACTTGGGGGAATTCTGTTCCTGAAATTCCATATAACTTACCAGACACCAACTAAAAATAGCCAAGAGATGCTTCTAAGGCTTGTTTTCCCACTGTTCTTGCAATAAACCTTGAACCACTCAGATCTCAGCTGTTACCAGGCTGGGCTGTGGTACACTGTGTTCAGTTGCGTGAATTGTCTGCCTTCGCTGCAACTTTATGCTGTTAAGCTTGATTTTACTTAAAACTACGGAAACAGCCCCTCTTGCTTGAACTCCCCCCAGCCCTTTTGTAGTATCACAAACGTTAAATTCTCAAATTCTGGTCTTGACTATCAAAACACAGCCTTACTAAGCCAGCTGTGAGACTTCTAAAAACTATAAATATGCTTAAGCCATGGCCTTTTGTTGCCTTTATATAAACATATATTTTGTTACATACTTACTCTGGGACATCTGAAAAGGGTGTGAAGACTGCACTTGGATGGTGTTCCTAGTCTTTGTATATGGAACTTTGTATGTACGAGGGAGTCTCCTCTACTGTAGAGGAAAAGAAGTCAAGCTTAACGAGAAGGAGCAGATGTGACAGAAGAATGTGCTCCATGCTGTTTATTCTGCTTAATAAGAAACTAATTCAGTGGATCAAGGGGCAGGTAAATAGTGCCATATCAGTAGTCCTAAAAGACTAAAGGTTCAACGACCTTGAAGAACACTTTATTTAAGAATAAAAGTTATTGTACTGTGGTTCTTGCATAGTCTCCTATGTTTCAAGATCTTTAAAAGATCTTGCATATTCTTTCTAAGAGGATTTGTTCTTTAATTCACAAAGTCTCATATGTATTTCTTCCTGCCTTCTTACTACTGTTTTGAAGATGAAACTGATTCAGTGGACATAATTAACATTGCATTTAAGGTTTGTGGGTTGTGGGGAGTGTGTGTTCTTGTATTTTTCCCTCAGAGTCTGTGAATCAAAAATCGTTGGAGATGGTGGGTGTGATTGTACCTTTTGGGAGGAGAGCTAAGTGGCCTCCAATGAAGTTAGGAAGAGATGGTCTTTGAAGCAGCAGGAGTAGACTGGTGGCAGTAACTGTATTCTCGTGTCACCTTGACTTAATCCCTGTCTCTGGTGTGTTACAGTTTGAGAAGGGAAACTTGGAGGAGTCACTGTAGTTCTGCTTGTTCTTTTGTTCTTCCTTGGGTACTCACTGGAGGAGGGACTGTTTTCTGTTACTTAGCTCTTCTTGTGTTGGATTACACAAAACGCAACTGCTGCTTGCTATTTTGCTTTGTATCTGCTTTATAAGAATGCTTGTCTTCTGTTCGTGTTCTTTATCTGTATCTCAGCCTGGAGAAATTACAGATGTTTCTGGAAAATACTCATAGATGCTTGAAGTCTCAAGTAGCAGATGCTTGTGCAGTATGAGTTGGGGGGGATTGATGCAGAGCCAGCGAGCACTGCATGGGCTTCCTTGTACCAATGCAAACCCTGAGGCTTTTTGGTAAGCTTTGTCCAAAAAGTAATAGTTTTTTAGGAACTGGCTGGCAACCAGTCAGGATGTGTCAGAAGAGAGGTGTAGATTTTCTTGCAGTTAATTCTGTATTCCACAAGATGGAGCCAGTTATTTGGCAAATAAAGTCTGTCCACCAGCAGCAGAATTCGGAGAAGCAGAAGTGAATTCAACTAACTGTGCTTTATGGATAAATGGTATGCAGGGACATCTCCCAGTTCTGTCATATCCCAATACTTTTGTTTCCTCTTTCCCTGTCCTGATTTGAGGTAAAACGGAACCAACTTTTTGTTCAGCAATTTTACATCTTAGCTCGGCCTCTTCTCACTCTCTGAAATGAATGGCGTATTGTGGAGAAAACTGCTCGCTTTTAGAGGGATCAGACTGGTGTTTGTGCTCCATGCCAAGGAACGTATGCAGAGAGGCACTTGCTTATACTGATTGCTGTAGCAACCAAGGTCCAGTAACTTCGTTACTTGCCCCGTTGGAGGGTCAGAAACGGAAAAGCCTAGAGGGGTCCTACTCACAGGGAGGAGGGGACAGGAGAGGTGACCTAAAGCTGACCAGCAGGGTATTCCATCCCATCTGTCCCACACTCAGTATAAAAGCTGAGGGACCAAAGGGTCAGCTCTTCCTTCAATGGCCGATGTCCAAAGAGGACTCTGTCTGTTCATCTGCCTTTGATCCCCATCCCTGTGTTCCTGACTCCAGAGCTGGAACCCAGTTCCCATCCGTCGCTGAGTCCAGTCTGGGACTGCCCCAGTGCCTGCTGGTGACGGGACTGTCATCCTGGGAGCTTGATACGGTTTTGTATATGTTGTATCTATTTCATTATTTCCTTTTAATTGTATTATTACTATTTCATTGAGGCAGTTTAGTTCCTTCTAAACTCATAAACCGCTTTATCTCTCCTCCTTTTCTCCTGAGAGTGAGAAGTTGGGGGGGGGGAGCATCTGTTGCTGTCATAGGCCAATTCAGCCTAAACCACGACATTCCTCTTTTTAGTTTGTTCTGGTTTCTGCTACTTTTCTTTCTTTTTTTTTTTCTTAAATTTCTTTGTGTGAGAGGTACACATGTTCCTGCCCAGTCTTGTCTGGTAGCATATTGACTTTCTCACTAAGTTCTTTCTGCTGAGTAGGGGACGGAGTGTTGACTGAGAGGTTTAAAGCAGTATTTTTATACAGGCTAATCAAAACGAGAGCTAAACTAATGTTTCTCACTGTATTGACCACTTTGATTCATACACAGTTGAGGCTTCCACGTTTTTTGTAATGCAGGTAAAAGCATTTTTCCTTCAGCATTTTTGTGTGGTCAGTGTCTTGTAAGCCTTGTTTCTTCTGTATGATACAGGCTTATGCATCTGCTAACGCAAATAAAACGCAACACTTTGGAATAAAACTTAAACCTTAGACTTCTAAAATCTAATGCGCTTTGTCTTGCGTTTCCTTTTGTAAGGTACAATACCAGCTTCAGCACTACCAGTCCTGTCGTTATTCTTGCCCAAAGATCTATATCAGCCGTATCCACAAAACAGTGGTTTCACCAACTCTAGTTCCACGAGCAGGCTGTGTCAGCAGTGCTGGGATTGCAGCTGCTTCAACCACCTGTCTGCTATAACGGAGTAGAACTTAGGGTCCAAACTGAATTAGTTATGGGCACGTGGAAGAAAGGGGTGTGTGGGAGTATGGGCACACACATTCTGTATGGGCAAGGTACTCACTCCTCCGGTTTAAATAATATGGAGGAGAAATATATCATTAAAAAATGATAACCTGAAGGGGGAAGTGTGAAAACTTCTGAAATATGTTGGGAGAAAAGCTTTTACCTCAGCAGAGAATATGTAAAAGTGATGCTGTTTTCACAGAATTCACACTTTGATGTACTTTTTACAATAAAAGAATGCCATCTGAAGATGGATATCTGTTTCAGCAATTTAAAAATTGGCTTGAAATCAACTTATATGAAAACTTGTGTCTAAAATTATGTAAATTACTGTCAAGCTCTTTTGCTTAAGTTTTAAACAGTTGAAGTCAGTTTTTGAAATGTTCTTTAGTTTTTTAGTAGCTGCAGATACTTCTGCAAGTAGGGAGAATGTTATTCTGCACAATAACCATACTGGCATGGAAATCTACTGCAAGGGGAAAAAAAACACTGTTCAGGTTGTTTCTTAAATTCACAAGTTATCTAGCAATTATAAAGACTTGAAGGCATATGAGGGAGTGTCATGTCTTGTGGCTACATGTTTCTTTCATTGTTAGAGTCTAGATGGTGTCTAATAAAGATGTCCTTAAATACTCTAAATGTCACAATTAGTGCTGTTTCTGTGCATCTGAGCACTGAATTCTAGTTTCTATTCAAAACTTGGTATAAAATTCCTGAATGCAGACTAACGTAGTGGTGAGTATGTTGGGCTGACCCTGGTGAGCAGCTGAAGACCCACTCCTCCTCTCATCTGCTTCCCTTCCCTATGGAATGGGACAAAGAAGGAAGGTGGAAAGACTTGTGGCTCACGATCATGACAGTTTAATAAGGAGAGGGAGATGTCCAGCTACATCCTGGAAAACAGGGTTCAGCATGTGTAACAGTTGTTTGGAAAGGCAGATACCATAATCACCAATATCCCTCACTGTTCTCTTTCTTTCCCCAGCTTTTGTTGCTGAGCACAATGCCACATGGTTTGGGATGTCACTTTGGTCAGTTGGGGTCAGCTGTCCCTGGCTGTGTCTCCTCCTGGCCTCTTGCCCACCCCCTGCCTACTATGTGGGGGCGGAAGAGAAAGCCGTGCCACTATACTAACAGTGTCCAGCCATAGCCAAAGAATTAGTGTTTTAGCTACAAATCCACAGCACAGCTCCACGTGGGCTGCTGTGAAGGCAGTTAGCTCCATCCCAGCCAGGCCCAGTAGAGCAGAGCGTCACTTGGTATTCTCCATTTTACATGCAGTAGCCAAGACTCCAAATTAATTTCTGTGGAGCCATGCAACAGCTCAAATCCGTCTTTCCATTTTTCTCTTACAAGAAATTTGCAATTCTGCTGTGTTTAAATTTAAAACTAAAACTCAGTCGCTGCTTTTTATGAAGGTAACTGAATTACAGTTGCCAGTGAGACTAAATGTGCACAATAAATCTTGTGGGTTTTCATTCAGGATTAGTTATTTGTGGGTTACTTAAATTGTTGATGGCAGACTGTACTAAGGATGGTGTTCACAAGAATGACCTAATGCTTTCAAAATCTTGTCTTGATGTTTCTCTGGAAAATAGCACACAGCTTCACTGCAGGCCGTACCTAACTACCTATTAAGAACTGAAAAGGAAATTTAAGTCTAATCAGCAGACAACTATAGAAAACAAAGATTTTGATTGAAGGAAAAATAAAATTAGATTCTCATATTGGAAGCAGCACGATGTTTTAGGATTGCTGAAGTTTTTTCCTTGGTTCATCCAGGCTTCATTTCAGGGACTTCATACTATAGTAGTATGTAGTCTGCTATAAACATTGGTCATTTTTAAGGCAGCACAAGTCCTATGGCACTCTTCCTTAAATTAACTTCAGCAGAAGTTGAAAGAGGCTGAAATTTTTTAAGCAGTTATCTGTATCTTAAATGACTGAAGAAACTAATTGAAGTGTATTTTTGTGTCGGAGTGGTGCGTTGGTAGTGGTTCAGCAAGCTGCTGAAATGCAGCTCAGCTCTTCTAATAAAAAATTTTAACACAATGGTAATTTTATTCTTTTGAAAGCCATTTGAATACAAGCTTATGTCAATCAGTATTTCATGTTAATATTGGCTGATTGGAGTTGCACTGCAGTTCTTGGTAGGTAAGAAAGTGTTACTACTGACGCGTGAAGGTGTTTTAAATGGCATGAAATAGCAGTTGTCAAGATTCTTAAGGTTTCTGTTTTCTTAACTGGCTGGCAAAATATATTCAGTAGATAAATTGGGTTACTTTTGTAAATTCTGCTGAAGAAAAGCAAATGTATCTTTAAGGAGCCAAGGAGAAGAAACCTGTGAATATTTCTGTTAAGTGCAAAATATTTCCTCTGCACAGAAGGAAGGATCCTAACTTCATACAGAATTTGGGGTAACTGTAAATTGTTTATTGAATTAGTCCAAATTACTGTGGAACATTTCTTGCACAGGAAGGCATGCAGACTGAGCTTTAATTGACTCTTTGGCTTAGTCAAGCACAGCTGGTTTGATGCCCACACAGAGAACATAATTTTGTAGCTTCTTTTGTGTACTACTTAACTGTGGCTATAATGGATTTGTGTTAATTGTATGAAACACTTTTGACTTGGAAGTGTTTAATGTTGCATATTGTTATTAGTCTGAAATAAATTCAGAGATTACACTTGAACGTTTTTTGTCTGGCCTCAGGTTTGTTATTCCACTCCTTAATTTGTTACTTTACTGTTTAAATATATTTGATTTCCCTAAGTTATTTCAGAAATAAGTACAAATTAATGAAATCTCATCTTCTGGGAAAATACAAAACTGTTCTTTTCCAGGAGAAAACCAGCTAATTCACAGCTTGTGTTATGCTCCTTCTTTTTGTTAACAACATTTTAAGTTAAAATATTAAACTACAAAGTTAATGATCTCCTTCTTAATAAATTAAGATAGACCTCAGTCATGTCAAGCCCTCATCCTGGTCTTGTGTCATTAATGAGGAACTTGCTGATCTGCGATATTACACCTGAGGAAGAACCTGAAGAATAGGAAACTCATGTGATGGACAGTTACACAAACTCTGGTGTGGTAAAAGGTTTATAGTGGCTGTGTAAACACTCGATAGGATGAAGATCTGGACAGTTTATATACACTGTAGATAAACACTTCCTGGCCCTATAGTTACCTGATCAAAACTGACTTCCCCCTTTAGAAGGGGCATCCCCCCTGTAGTTTGGGGGAAAAACTGAAGAAGCTATTGGGCATACAGGACCTTGCCTTGCCTTTTTGTTTCTAAACCATCATGGCACTACTTTAAGCAATTGGATCAGCTAAGGTACTTTATTTACAGTGGAGTGGCCAAGGAGTTTTTTTGATCAAGTTTCTTTCGGTGCACTTTGGCTGAAACTTGATTAATATGTTGAGGCAAATGACCTGCAAAACTCTATCCTGGAGCACTAAAACTTAAAGTAGTATAAATTTTGAGTGGGATCTTGCTGTACTATAGATGTACACAGACTGTAAGGACAGGGTGAATGTTTTGTGTCTCTAGTGTTTTACAGGGAAAACAAAAAGGCAGGTCAACAGGTTCCTACTTGTTGAACTATTTAAGACACATTGCAAACAGCTTGACTGTTTGTTTTTACCTAACAGTTAGTAGTTTTAATGTAGAAGTGCCATGTGGGAAATGAGTTTCAATGAGTAACTGTTAGATCCCCTGATGCCTGAAATCTAATTTTATGATGGTAGCACGTATTTTGAAAACTGTCAGTTATTGTCGTAATTTTGATCTTAAAGGTCAAGCAATGGATATCAGATGGTCTGACGTTTTCAGATCTTGAACAAGACAATTTAAAAGTGAGGTGGCTATGCAAAATATAGCCAGTATTTCCACTAGTAAGAAGAAGGCTTCTTGCGACAAATCTAGGGAGTTTGTAACGTGTTTTGGGATTTTCAAATACCAATTCAGAAGAATGGAGTTTAACTGAAAAGAATTCTTCTGCTTCCCTGTTGTGGCTATTGCTGAGCAGTGCTTGTACACTATCAGGGCTTTTCTTTTTTCTGTTCTGCACCCCTGCAGATGTAGGCTGGTGGTAGGTGGGCAAGAAATTGGAGAGACAGCTGGGACAGATGCTGACTCTAATTGACTATTCTATAGGATATTGAGCTCATCAAGAAATGTTCAAGGAAAGGATGGGGAAGAAGGGACATTCTTTGTTATGGTGGTGTCTTACAAAGCCAGTCTTGTGTGTGCCTGGCTTCCTAGGAAGCCACTGGACACCTGCCTGCTGATGGGAAGCAGTGAAGAAATTCTACCTTTTTTTTCTTTTCTTTGTTTGTCTGCAGTTTTCACTTATTAAAATTGTTGTTATCTTAGTCTACAAGTCTTCTCACCTTCCTTCAGTTTTCTTCCTGTCCTGCAGGAGAGGAGAGTGAGCAAGCAACTTTGTGGGTGTTTGGCTGGGCTCAACCCAACACAGTCCTGAGCTAAAGATCAGGAGAGGAAGGCGTAATACTCTTTTTTTAGGCCCCCAGGAAAGTGTTTGTACAATATATTAATATTGAAATGCAAACTGCAGCAGTTGCCTGAGTCATCTAGGTGCACATATGTCATATGAAGATGGAAAATAATTGCTCAAAATGTTTTCCAACTATTCAGTGCACCTTCTTGCTTCTGATGGTTAAGTTTCTAATCTCTGAACTCCTTAGAGATTAGAACTCGATGGACCCTAAAGCAGTGCCTTTAACAGTGGTGGTATATAGAGCTGCAATAAAATGATATAAGTAAGAGTGCTTAATTTTAGACCGTGCAGTAACTTAAAGTCAAGCATCCCAAATGCCACCAGGCGATTTCAAGCCAGCATACTTTAGATCTGTCTCAATGTGCCAGCTTGGCTGAGAAACAATAGTAAGGCTCATAAATCAACTTGATTCTGTGACAAAATTAATTGGGCTGAGAATGGCTACTCATACTATAGTTTAGGAATCAAGGGTATCGAATGTGTTCAGTTTTCCATCTGTCTTAGTCATGGATATTTTCATCAGTTGGTTTTGTGAATCTCTGTATAACCAGTCCCTGAGAGCTTGCGTGATACTGTTGTAAAGTCTATGCTATATCAGATATTAAAGGATTTGTTGCATTAATATAAGATTTCAAGTTAGGTACAGATGCGTGTCTTAGGTGGTTTTTAACTGGAGAAAAAGGGGCAACTTCTGCTGATGCTTGCATCTGATGCATAGCCGTAAGGATTAGTCAAGATGTAAGCAAAATCTTGTTCTTAGTAAGCCAACTTTATAAAGTTTGGTTTTTTGTGGTGGTTGGTGGTTTTTTTTTTTGTTGTTGTTGTTTTTTTTTATTTGGGGGTGGTGGTGAGGTGGTGCGGGGAGTGAGGACACACAGTGGACACAACATATGGCTTCCTAGATTAATCTGGCTAACTCAAAAACATTATGTGACATCACTTATCAAAGTAGAAAGCCAAAAATAAAATTGCTATCAATGGCTATTGTTAAAAGTAATAGATATCCTAAAGAAGCAGCTGGGAGCTTTTGTTCAGGCTTGTTTATTCTTGTTGTCAGTGTAGAATTTTGCTGAAAAAAATCTTCACAGTATATGGAATTTTGAAAATAACTAATGCATTTACCCATTCCCCTTAGGTCCAAGATGGGCCTCTTGGAACACCGGTGTTTTTATTTGCATCAGATGTGCTGGAATACATCGAAATCTTGGTGTCCATATATCAAGGGTCAAGTCTGTCAACTTGGACCAATGGACACCTGAGCAAATACAGGTAAATTATCTTAAAATATGTTTTCTATTTGGAGGGATTGCCAGGAATCCTTTTGAAAGGATTTGAGTTTATCATGATGCTCCAGCTTAAATGTTTTATAGCACACTAAGAACTACTTTGATTGAATTCCTTACAGTAGAAATACAGATTCTGAAAACCCACTTCAGAAATTGGTTTAGCTATCTTTGAAAAGTTCTCAAATCTTCTTCTGTGTTGCAGCTGTAGAAAATGTTTTGTAAGCCTTTTCTTTTTCAGTAGCGGGCAGTAGGACAGTATTCACCCATCTGTCTGATTCTTGATTACATTGTTTTGGTGTACCAAGTACTGACTTCTCTGGGTGTGCTCCAGTCTGAAGCCTCTTTCTGCTGCCAGACAAATCTTACTCCTGTTCCTCATGGTCTTAAGAGCTATCCTGAGAGATGAAAGCCTGTCTTTCACTGGATGAGTTAGTTTACATTTTAAACAGCATCTGTGGTGTTAGCTTTTGTCTAGCTAGTCTTGGCAGGTAGCCCTCCTGTGCCATGGGATCATCTTCCAAGACAGATGGCAGCAGAGAGGTCTCCAAGTTAAAAACCTGCAGCGTCATTTAAGCACACCAATAGCATTCTGGCTGTTTCAGGGTTTAAAGTATTGATGGACATGAACTAACTGTTTTCTTCCACTTTTCTTTAGTGCATGCAGGAAATGGGAAATACTAAAGCAAGACTACTCTATGAAGCTAATCTCCCAGAGAACTTCCGAAGACCTCAAACAGATCAGTATCCTTTTTGTTTTAGCTTTCACATCGAAATGATTTTTAATACAAGGTAGATGTTATGACTGTTTCAAGGTAATGCTACATTTGGCAGCTCACCTTATTTATTTCATTGATAGTGTTGAATAAGAAGATGATAGTGGAAGTTGGGAACAGTTCAGAAAAGGCTTAAATTACTTCAGTTGTAGCAAATCTACTTTGTAATGAGATTTGGCAAGCCCCATTTATTTTTGCTTTCAGAAGAAGTGACTTCATAAATTCCCTGTATGTAAGAAGTTAGAGTGATACTAGAGAGCTCTTGAATATTCTGTCTTTATCTTGAGTAACTGCCAGCTGAAGTTAGAAGCATTTGAACAGGAAATAACGAGCTGGATGGTAGAGTAAAATAAGCCATTGGATCTTACTCAAGTGAAATATGGATTTCTTCCTGTACATAAGGTATTCTGTAATTTTGTTTTGAGTTAAAGTCTATGCATTGTATGAAGGCTGTGAGCGCAGATGACTAGCATGGGAATATCTAAATACAGCAAACCTCTCTGGCTGCCGCCACTAGTGTTGGTGTGTGGTTATCACCATGTACCTAGAAGGGGAGGATTGGAAGAAAAATTGTCTACCGCCAATAAATAGCTTTCTGCAAAAAATGCCTGTTTCAAATCTACTGAATTCTTAGGATTCAGTTATCCTTATCCTTAGGATAACATATAATGTCATTAATTTAGATTTGTATTAGCTCCTGATTTAGTGATGTTACTCCACAGGTAGGACTTACTTCACCTGATCTTACTGGAACTGTAACTATATGGGACCCTAAACACCTACTGATAGTGAACTGACTCATTCCCCAGCTTTCTTAGCCTGGTAACAATGCAGGCAGTGGAGGCTGATAAACAGACTTAGTCATAACTGGATCTGAATATTGTCTATATCCAAAAGTAATTTTTGTTCCTCTGCTTATTAGATACTATGCTCAATATGTTATGCACAGAAGACTTTTTTTTTTTTGAATGGTTAGACTCCTCATAAAATGCACTTGAGCAAAACTGATACGTTTCTTCATCTTCTAATAGCTTTTAAATTAAATGTACACAAGCATAAGAAAAAAAGTAACTGGAACCAGGTAGCACTGTAGTATTCCAGCTGTAATATTCTAGAACTTTATTTCAGCCATAAGACTGAAATATTTTAACTGAAACTTACCTTAAAGTGGATCTTGAAGATGTATATTTTGTTCTTACTGAAGCTGACTTGAAATCACTGGTTCTATTGCAGAAGAAGCAATAATGCTTTACTCTAAGCTGCTCTTGTCAGATTAGACCAAAAGTCTCATTTTTAGACTTTCAAAATGATTCATTTGTTGACCCTGTATACCTTGAAATAATTATATAGCCTTTTGAACAGTTGTCAGTTTCTAAGTTGTGGACTTTGTCAATTGAATTTATTTCATTGCAGGTGTTCTCTTTTAAAAATACAGTGCCAGGAGAGGTTTTTCTCAATTTCCTCATAACTTTGGCAGCTACTTACCTACTTGACATTCATGACAAGCTGTTGTGTTATGGGGTTTTTTTGCCTTTTCTCTTTGCCCTTTGTATCACTACAAAATCAGCATTGTATCTCATTAGTGTCCTGGTTGTGAATGTTCTCAGTATTCTGAATATTCTTTTGCATGAACTATGAAAATGCTTTGCATGTAATGATCACTTTTGTCTATGTTATTCTCTATTAGTATAGTATACAGGTTTAGCTTCCTGTAGCACTATAATACACTTGTTTCTACTTTTTAGGTTGTAGAATGGAGACACGGGAGAAAGGTGTATGTGGGACGTGGCTAAGATCTCCTGCTAAAGGTCCTATGTCACTTCTGCTTCTATATCACAAGACTGACCTTTCTGGGCACTTTTTTTATTCTTGTACTTGGCGGGGATTTCAGTTTTAGCTTCCTCTATGAAAGTGTTTTTTTCCAAGAATAGATGAAATAATTTTTTTTGTTTCTTCATTTTACTCACTTCTTAAAACAGTTTTGGCATCTGTTGAAGTTGCTCTAAATTCCTTTGTTAACAGAGTTGGTTATTGATTTAGAGAAATCTAACCATGGTCCAAAAATTCATGCATATTGAAGTGGGGTATGAACGGTGTTTTTCAAAATGCACAACTCAATATCCCAGTGTAATAGCATCCTGAAAAATTAAACCATATGAAATTTAAATACTTATGATTCTCTGTTAATAAATTTTGAATTAAAACTTTCTAATTGTCTGAAATATCAATTGTGCATTCTGAGAAACTGCTAAAAATAGGGAAATATTTGTGCAAAAGAAATAAAATATCTAACACCAAAGCCTGAGCAACCAAAACTTAGAACACCTTCTGGTATTCTACATCAATATGCTTGCTGCTATTTCCACCTTTCCTTCTACATCTTTTTGTCACTAGTGTTCTAGTTTTCTTTCCCTTCCATGGGTATATTTGTTATAATAGGAAACTCTCATGGAGGACTTACCGATCTTGGCAAACTGTTTATGGTCAGCTTTTGATGCATGATACAATTTGTGCGAATCAGAGAACGGTTACGTACATTTCACCTTTAATGTGAAGAGAAAGTATTTTTTCCCAATTTATGATGGTAAGCTATACTGTGTTATTTACCATATATGAGTGCCTTTGTTCAAGTATTTGTAGTACTACAGCCGTTTAGCTTATAAATATCAAGTGAAAATGTCCTGTGGAACACTGAGTTACTTCTAGTATATCTTTCTCATATTGTTTCTTTAAGAGATTAAACTGATTAATCCTCTGTAGTAAAAAGAAGCTCTTTTTGGATAGTGTTCTCTGTAAATCAGTTTGTTCTGTTGCTCTAAAACTATGAGAAGGAGCAAGAATCTGGTGCAATTCTTTAATTTGAATAACCTGTCAGTTTTTTAGGTTAATGTTGCTATTTATCTGAATGTATATTTTCCTTTAACCAACTACTTCCAGAGCTGTGGAATTTTTCATCAGGGATAAGTACGAAAAGAAGAAGTATTACGATAAAAATGCTGCTAATGCCTTCAATGTAAGTAAACAGTTTCACCAAGAATTCTGTCACTTTTCTTCTTTGAAAGCTGCATAAGAGAAATGTAGAAAGCAGTACATCTATTAAAATGTCTTTCACAGTCAAAACCTTTTCGATAGAGAGCTAAACACTTTTTTTTTATCTCTTGAAAGCTATTCCTAGGTTCTGTAAGTTCAACATACATTGTCTATTACATTTATCACAGCAGAGTGTTATGATCCAAAAAAATAGCTTGCTTCTGACTTTTTATATTGTGTTTTTTCTCTTTCAATGATGGGTATTTCTTCAAAAGCATACTGTGCATCCTTTCGGAGTGCATTTTTCCATGTTATAGGGATAAGATAGGATTACTGTTTCTGGTGACTCTCTGTAATACCTTTATGAGAAATCCTAGGGTGTTTTGGGTCCCTCTTCTGAGGGTCTTACTGCTCTGCTGAATTCTAAACTGTTGTTTGCAGCAAGGTGCACCATGAAAGCAAACATGGGGAGTATGGCAAACCAGCTGTTTAATCATCTAGCTGTGTATTTACTACAGTAAGCTGGTGAGTGCTTTTCTGTCCAAGTGTATTTGAGAATGTCACCCTTTAATGAAGTTCACAGCCTTGTGGGACTTTTTGGAGATGACTATTTCTGGTGTACAGTCTAGTTATATATATCTTTCTTTCTATAAGTATATGCCTGCTTAAACACTCACTCCTCTATACCCAGGCCATTTAAATATGGCCTAACACATAACTTAGTACTTTATCTGCCTAGGCAGTGAACTGTGATGGGGAAACAGGTGCAAGGGTGGTCATAAAGAGTGGGAGTTTATGCTGTCTTTGCTAGCTGAGAAAATGGATCTTTGAATGGTAGTTTCATTTTAGAAGTTTAAAAAAAAGCAAACCTGGAAACTGGAGCAGTGTATTTCATTAAGCATTGTTGAAGTAGGGGGAAAATTAATTCACTTATGAGGTAAAATACAAACTGTGGTTTGAGTCAGTTGCCCTTCTTTACTTTGATTCCAAAGCAGAAAATAGGAAGAATTGTTTAAAATTGTACTACTTTAAGAAGTTCAAAAGGCTTCCAGGATCTTTCCAAACAGAGAACCTAGGTGTCTAATGTAATAGTCCACTGCTGCCTTAATATGTTTGAAGGAGAAATCAGATTTTGCTTATCGTATTGCGGACTAATACCTGTCGTAGCAGTAAGGATAGACTCCAGACAAGCTGAAGAGAGATGCATGTTACTGCTGAGTAGGGAAGACCATTTTATTTCTTCCTACCTGGGCTTTTCTTTCACTAATGTAAATGGCATGGTCTCTCTGACACAGAAACAAAATCTGATCATGAAATATTTTAGCAATAGACAACTCATGCAGTTACATTCACCCACTTTTCTTCAAGGCCATCAAAAATCAGGTTTGAGGTAGGCAGTCTGAAATCGCAGTAAAGTACACAATCCTAAATTGGCTGAACTAGTGCAGTGCCTATGGTCCTAGTCTGCTGCTTGTGCTGGGTTGTCCTCCGTGGCTCTGGTCCCAGCCCAGCTCCATGCATTTGTCGTGATCGTCTTGGGAGTGGGCCTGGGACTGGCAGGGAAGAGGAAGAAAAGGTGAAACTTTTCCATTCTGCATGTCTGATACACTGCTTCTCTGCTCCTGGGTACTGTTGGCAGGGAAGAGAGAGTTACCCTGCACTTCCAACACACAGAGGAGTTTGAGAAGAATAGGGTGAGGAAGGCATTTCTGCAGGGATGTGTGTTTCAGTGCCCCTGTGCAGGGGGTGGTGACAGTTTCTAAAGCTTTCTTTTTGCAGTCTTGATGACATCTGAGACACCTTCCCTCTTCCCACCTTGCCAGGCTGAGGCTGAGATTCCCTGGAAACTGAAGGGGTGGCTGTGGCAGGAGGAGGAGATTCCTGCTTGTGGTCTGCAGCCCTCTGCTGAGTGCTTTGGGAGTGTCACAGCACTTGCTGGCACAATGCTTTCATGAGTAATTCTCATGTGAACTGTTTCAGGTGAAGTGTCTGTGCCAAGTGATGGCAAGCTCTTTTCTTCTGGAAAATTTCTTTACCCTTCTTGCTGTTGCAGAGAGCACCCTGTGTCCTATTTTTAATCGGAATCAACACTGTTGGGGTGACGTGAGCTTTTGGCACACTTACTTTTTGTTATCACCTTTGAAATAGCAATGCCTTCTGCTTGGATTAGGACCAAATTAAGTTGGAGTTGCATGTGTATCCTGTTATTTGGTAAAAGGAGTCCCTTCTGGGTATGAGTGGGTAATGCGGAACTGCAGAAATAGTATAGCTGTGCCCTAAGAGTCACTTCCCTTAACCAGGTAATTCTACTGAGGTGACACTTAAAATTTTTAAGGGGCTTTTCTGGATTTGGCCCACTGTTATAAGTCGCTTGTGGTAAAAGCTCCCTTTAGCATAAAAGTTGTTTTGAACAGATTCTCTTCAAAGATGCAGTGCAATATATCTCTTACCTCAATTTTGACAAGATCTCATAAGCTTTTCAAGTTTGTCCGACAGTGCAACATCTGTGTTAATGCATTCTGTCTGCTGGAGCCCAGCAGTGAGTGTATGTGTGTGTGTATATATATATGTATATATCTGCTAAGGATAAGTGATGCTCAGGTTTTGTGTATCTTTTCTTTTGTAACAAAATTTTTATTTATAATTGTTGATTATATGACAGGTTTTGTTTTCTGACAAGACTGTTGTATTACTGAATTTGGGTTTTAGAAATACACACTATAATAGCAAAATTAGGTAGTGCAGAGATCAGGAGTGCCATCAGATATGCAGACCAAAAACAGGCAAATATGAAAAATTAAATTATTTTATGGTTCACTGAAAAGCAGTGCAGGATAAAGTTATGGGCAAAAAAGCATCTGCATTTTTATTGGCTAGTTACATTTTAAATAGAATAATGCGTTTAAGTAGAATTCAAATATACATTAGAAAAATCTTATGCTGACTGAAAGCAGCCTGACTTTTAAAAATATTTAAAATCTATTAAAATGCATAGACCTCAGGGTTTTCTTATCCATCATTATTGGGAAAATGTGAAATGTTGGTTCTCTATCACTGATCAGGACTACATGAGTGGTATAATCTCCTCAGCTGTTGTAAGTGGGTTATCAGTAAACAGTTACTTGATCTGGCCAGCTGCCTCCCTATTTTGCTTTGGTATGATGTAATTTTGAAACATTATGGACTTGTTAGGGTTTTTTATGCTTTTTGTGTATGCTTAAACTTAAAATAGGAATAATACACGTGAAAACACTTGAAGCTGACAAGGTGTTGCTTGGACATATATATATATTTGTTCTGTGAATAACACGTGGTTTGGTATTGTTAAGGCCAGGAATTTGTTTTGCTCTTCGAATAATCAACTTAGGAGCAGCAGTAGCTGTTCGCAAGTCAACTTATTTTAAATATCCTCAGCATAATAATGTCCTCGCAGAATTAATTTTCCACCAAATCCCCTTCTCAACTTTCAGGCAAACGTAAGCTGTGAGTGATGCGAAGTATAGCATAGAATCCAATAAAGCAAACTGCACATAATAGTGAAACAATTAGGGCATCTTTATGAATGTGGTGCATCTGAGAAATGATAACATGAGCAATTCACTGTGCAATGTGCTGTGCTGGTTGAGTTGATTTATCCCTGAAAACTTGTACAACGCAATTGAGAGATTGCATCACTTCTGTAATTAACTATAGACAATTACCACAGGTCAGGTGGTATGAGGTGATTTTGTATGTTAAAATTCTCACTCAGGTGGGTGCTGACATGAAACTGTTCAGGAATATCATTCCACTTCAGACTAGCACTTTCAAACGTAGACGAATCCTTTTATATTCATCATAAGGTTTTTTTGTACAGAGCAATCCTAGAACTGAAGGGCAGAGCATCCAAAGTAGTTTCTCATCTAACAGTCTTAGTTCTGAAGACTGTTGCTTATTAAGCTTTTTGTTTGCTTTGGGCTCACATTAAACTCCTTATACTCCTTTAGTTTACTGGCTCCTGGAGCACTCTTCACAGAATGACAGAATGATGTGGGCTTGGAAGGGATGTTTGGAGATCATCTAGTCCAACCCCCCTGCCAAAGCAGGTCCACCCAGCGGTTGCTCAGGAACGTGTCCAAGCGGGTTTGGAATGTCTCCAGAGATGGAGACTCCACCACCTCTCTGGGCAGCCTCTTCCAGGGCTCTGCCACCCTCAAAGTGAAGAAGTTCCTCCTGGTGTTTAGATGGAACTTCTTATATACAGGTTTGTGCCTATTACCTCTTGTCTTATCCCTGGGCACCACTGAAGGAAGACCATCTCCATCTTCTTGACACCCACCCTTCGAGTATTTTTAGGTGTTGATCAGGTCCCCCCTCAGCCTTCTCTTCTCCAGACTACAAAGACCCACGTCCCTCCGCCTCTCCTCGTAAGGGAGATGCTTCAGGCCCCTCATCATCTTTCTAGCCCTGTGCTCTACCCTCGCCAGCAGTTGCCTGTTCTTGTTGAACTGGGGAGCCCAGAACTGGACCCAGTGCTCCATATGGGGCCTCCCCAGGTCAGAGCAGAGGGGGAGGATGACCTCCCTTGACCTGCTGGTCACATTCTTCTTGATGCACCTCAGGGGGCCATTGTCTTTCTTGGCCACAAGGGCACATGGTTGGCTCATGGTCATCCTCTTGTCCACCAGGACCCCCAGATCTCTTTCCTCAGAGCTGTTCTCCAGCAGGTCAGCCCCCAACCCCAGGTGCAGCACCCTACATTTGCCTTTGTTGAATTTCATCAGGTTCTTCTCTGCCCAACTCTCCAGCCTGTCCGGGTCTCTCTGTGTGGTGACTGTATTTGTTCTCTTCTGAGAGCACAGCTTACAATTATACAAACATTGTTCCCCGAGAGTTTGAATTTGTGTGCTTAAATAAATGACTTTAGGGCCTTTTTCAGAATTGTTGCAATAAATGTGAGTGGAGCAAATATGAACCTTGGCGGAGACACAAGGCGTATTCCAAGAGAATGAAATATAAAGCTATCCTGATTTTTATTTTTTTTTTAGGAGAACAAAGTGTCTTACTATTTTAGAGAGACTCCTTATTACAGTAGATGAGACTTGCATAGTTTCAAATCTAGGTATACAGAAGGAACTCCCAAGTGTAAAAACACCATACAGGCTAGGCAGCTGTCTCCCTTTAACTTACTCCCCTTTTAATAATTTCCCTCCTTCCCCCTTCTCTTTTTTTCCCTGTTTAGCCTTTTTTCCTATGTTTGTTCAACCAGACCTTAGCACAAGTGCAGTTACTCTTCTGTTTCTGGGGAGGTTGCCTTGTTTTTTTCTCTGGGATATATTGGTAATTTTCTGGATAACTTGGCATTCTCTTAATTTCTCATACCACTTTCTACTACTTCCAAGAAAACTGTATATGGAGATGGTCATGCTGAGCCAGAAAAGAGAAATTTGTGTTGATAAGACTTCTACATGTAGCCCGTGCATTTATGTGAGGGAATTTTAATATTTTTTTTATTAATTTCCTGTGGTGATATTTTCTTGGAAGCTATGGCAGTTCCAGCTGTTGTTGGCTTTGGGGCACGGTTCTTTTCCCAGTTCTTATGAAATTTGTTACCTGTATTAGGGAAACACTCTTTACAGTGGATTTTCTAACATTACCAGTAAATGTAAGAGATGTTTAATGAATTGAAACTGGAATATTTGCGGTTCATGAATAGACATTTTGTTACAGGCTGAAAAAATGACATCATGGTGTATTCAAGGCTAATTGTCATCTTCCTTGAATTATTCTAACATGTATTCTCTTGAAACGCTTAAATGAAACTGAAAATGGATGATGTACAGTGTGGTTTGTAGGGTGATGAGTCTTCTCAGAAATCTATTCAGAATATCACAATAAATGCTTGCAGGCAGATTGGGGTTTCCGGTGAAAGAGAGCAGATTTCAAGTGTTAACTCACACTCGTGACTGTTACGACAAAGCAGTTATTTGACAAGTTTACTTTTTGGCCTTGTTGATTTCCCTTGATTATCTATCCAACCCTAAGGCAAAGTAGCTACATCCAGAACTCAAAATTGAAGGTTGCTGGAGAGATCATTTTCTAGTTTGGAAGAAGTTGTTCAGAGATTAGACTTTCCCATATTAGTGACTGTAATAATAAAACCTCAAGAGTAAGACTGTATTGCTTCCCCTCCATCTACATCTTACAAAATAGATAGGCATTATCTGCTCCACTGATGTGGAGGCAGTTCCCAGTCGTATGGGAATTTATCAGTCTGGTAGCTCTTCACTTCAGAATTGGTAATAAGTTTTAAAGAACAGAAACCCTGCTGTTTAAGAAAGATGATATATGCAATATTTTCTTTCTGGTCATTGTTAAAGAATTTAGGTTATCCCAAAGCTGTTTCTCTACTTCATATTCCTTTCTAATTTCTGCCTGTCCTTTAATAGGTTTATTACCAGTACCTGGAATAAAGTACACATCCAGAACTCCAGCTAGCTTTTGCACAAGCTTCACCGTATTCCTGTAAGGAGATATGGGCACTCTGAAGGGATGGAGGAATGCTGAGCATATTCAGGATGTTAAAGGAAGAGCAGTACCGGCTTCTTGAAGAAGTGTTTTGTGAAACATGGGACACAACTTTTTTATGTGGTGTCCAGGGTTTAGGGAGATGTTTTGGTAACTTTAAAAAAAAAAAAGCCTTACCAGTTAGCCTGAAGAACTTCTGCACAAATTCATAGATAAGTGTTTTTAATGGTTTTCTAGTATTCTTATACTCTTTTCAGTATTTTGAGAATAGACCTCTTTAAAAATGGTAAGCAACTGATGGTGTGTTTGTATACATCTAATAGCAGTTTCTGATTGCTACTGCTTTAAAATAAAATACTGTATTAATGTTGCTAACATTTGTTGGAGATCTACAGTAATAAAGTCAAAAGTCTGCTGAAATAAGAAAAACATATGTACTAGATGAACTTAAAACCTGTAAAATGAGTGTAGAGCAGTCCACTTAGGTTACTTCCCTGTATCTTGTGTGCATATAAAATGGGGACTCGAGGGCACCATTGTATTTGGTTCAGCTGCTAATTTCCTGAATATATTGACACGGTTTGATAACACACTCATTTTTTAATCCCTTGAATCTTCTGAGTGATAGCACCCTAAATTTCATATTTAAATGGAAGATTAATACAGGTTTCCAAAGCTTTAACTTGACCCCTTTTTGATAAAAGGCTGGATAACAACATGCATTACATCAGTAGCAGGATTTTGGAAAAACTACAAGTTGATTAAAACTTTATTTAGTACGTTGACCTCAGTGACCATAAGTGTTTGTATGACTGTTATCTACCATCAGAAATATGTTAGTATAAACTGAACTAAAGTAAAATAATTTTTAGGTTTTGTATGTTATGTTCTCTGATAGCTTCGTTTAGTGCTTCTTTAATCTTAATTTTTTTCACTTGAAATCGTAATCTGGTGCACAAACTACATCAGAGCCATAGGGCCAAATACTGTTTTTATGTGAACTGTTAACATAGTGTATATTTGAATAGCGCCACCACTAAGTAATAACTTAATACTGTAGAAGTTTTTAGCAGACAATATGGACAAGTAACACATTGCCATGTAAAGAGCGGCAGAGAACTGGCGTGATACTGTAAACCTGGAGATCCTTTCTTTTCCGATACTACTTTTTCTGTGAATCACAGTCTGTCTCAGAGCATAGGTGAAAATGAAATCTTAAGAGTCCTTGTGCATGTGTATGTATTCTCTTCCTCAGCACTGAATGTACACGATGCTTTAAAGACATTATTGAGTTTCATTATGCAAAATGGTTATTTTTGGTTTTATCAGCTTTCTAAAAAGGAGTCCCAAAACACAAACAATGGAAAAAGATTCAAGAACTGCTAAAAATAAAATGACTACGAGTCTTTTGGTCTGAAACACGATTGAAATTTTGTGGACATATGAGTATAAATGTGGAAACTTAAGAAGAGAGACCTAGATAGACCTAGATAGATTGGATCATTGGGCCAACACCAATGGGATGAGTTTCAACAAGGGCAAGTGCCAGGTTCTGCANCCCACAGCTAAGGGGCTGTCTGCACTGCAAATGGGGTATAGAAGGTATTGATGCTAACTTTAAATGGGCTAACCTGGCTTTTGGCAACGAAGTCATCAGAACAGAATCAAAGTTGTTCAGGCTTGACTTATGCCAATGATACAGATTATTTGTTGAGGTTTTTGCTATATATTACATCTGTAAAGTGAGCTGCAGTTTGAAAATGTGAACATACTGCAACCTTTCAAAGTAGGAGTTGGGGGACGGTACAAGGGCAACCAAAACCTGTGAGGCTTTATTGACATCTCAAAATATCAAGTAACTTCACTGATTTGCTAAAGTATGGGGTTAGTTTGGGTTAAAAACTGAGTGTTTTGAAGTCTCCTGAAAACCAAGCACTTGATGACTAAGGTATTAGGTTTCTCTTTGTGCTTGAGGGTGTTAGAATCTGCAAGAATGACTTGGATATTAATGAAAATCCAATCTTCTAACTGAAAAAATACCAAGATAATAAAATAATACCCTTATATTGCATTGTTAGTATAGTTTTTAATTTTATGTGGCGCTAGTTCTGGTATATGGACATTACTCAGTATGGCACCGGATCCCAGTTGAGGAGAGAAGTGGTTGGCACTGCAGGCCTGGCTCCTGGCAGAGGATCTCTGGCTCGGGCTGCTCCTCAGCCAGCATGGCCTCTGCTGGCCTGCTCCAGTTCTCTGCCTGCTGCCAATCCTAAGGGGGCTAACACCTCAGCTGGCCCTTAACAATGGGTTTGCCCCAATGGCAGGTTTTTTTTCCAGGCTTCTCCGGTGCTCTGGTCAGCCCGTGATACTCTGCCTGCTCGGCCACTGGCCGCAGGGCTGCCCCGACCTCTCTGCTGGCCCTGGGTCACACTTAGCCTCAGCCAGCTGCTCCCTCTGGCCTGGCTGGATCTTTACATTCAGATTTCTGGGGCTGGCACAGCAGGGTAGATAACAAACAACGCTGTGCGGTGGCGATAGAGCTGTTAGCAGCCCAAACTCATGCTACTGCTTCCATTAGAGAAACTTAATCAGTTCTTTATTGTGATGTGTCTTCTCCTAAAGATTGGCCTCAGTGGTAGGCCTTTTGTACTCTTGCTTGGTTAAATATTTGCGTATGTGAAGTGTGTTTTCAAGTGCTGTTTTTCAGCCTGAAGTGAATGTAGTGCTGTTGTTTGTCTTTAAACAAGAGCTTGTGCGTTTCTCAACTTGCACATCCTGTTCCATATATCCCAGGCTAGATGGCAAATGCTTTTACCTCTGTCTCCTGCTTACTGCTTCTGCATTACTTGGTCTGCAAAACTAGAATAATTACTTTCAGGCCTTCAGAGGATTACCTTATCCAAGGTTAGATAATCCCTTAATTTATGACGATGATATACAGATTGAGAACAACTGCTGTGGGAGGATGGAAATGTATCACAAACGTCTATAGTGCTGTTTTACTCCCAAACCCCAAATGAAATTCTGCTTACCTCGTTCCGTGTGCCGAGTACCGGCTATTTGCCTGTGACAGCTGTCAAGCTTAAATTATCTTAAAATCTGAAGTGTACAAAGGAATGTAAAAAAACCCCAAACAACCAAATTCCCGCTCTTAGAACCTTGAAAGTAGATCTAAGTTGCTCTATTACCACAATTGCCCACATTTGCATTTATTTGAAATTTTAGTAAGGAATGTGGTGTTAGAGGTCACGGTTCCATATATGCAGTTACCTAATCATTTTTCTGACATCTTTATTTGCTTACAATCTAGTGTAATTGGAATAAACAGCATCCTGGTGTTTCTATAGCAACAGAATGCTACAGTTTGAGAAACTGCTTCATTGCGGCAGATGTATCCGTAACTCTTCTAATAACTTGAGGATTTTAAAACAGCAAATTTAAAAATGAGAATTCTGTTTCATATTTCTACAGGGAAAATTTGGTTTAAAAATTAAATATCTTTCCTGAAGGTCCACACTGTCTTCCAAGATACGCATGGTTTCTGAATTTGTAAAAATACTGAATAAATATATTCTATGAATATTCCATTTATATAAGCAATGGTACTGGTAGGATTTTTTGGAGATATATGGGGTATTTAGACATGAGGTAGGGTTGGGGATATTTTGCAGCTTGCAGTTTCCTTTTAGTGCAAGCTGCTTTTTTTAAAAACTAAGTAAAAACATTTCGTCTAAATTGGTTATTTTGATCCAACTTAATGACCTGCTCTGTAACAGCTTCATTTATTTTTAAATTTTCCTTATACATAGTAGAGGTGATACAAGACAGTGTAGAACTGTCAGTTTTATAGCTCTGAAGATCTTCTACATATTTGGTAAATGTAATTCAGCTGTGCTTTTGTAGTAAGGGGAATAGAAAGATAATGTTTCCATTAAAGTGATCAACTATGCGTAAAGAAATAGGATAGGAAGATGTATGAAAATACATTTTGAGAAATCCTATTTTCTTGAGCAAACTGCATCTGTTGTATGTACAATTTATGCCTTTTGGATAATTCTGGAAGTCTAGTGGTGCTAATAGTAATTTTACATACTGATTCCTAAAAGAAGTATCAGCTGTCTGTAAGATCTGACATCCTGCTGCTAGGAAGTAGCTTTATATTAACCCTAAGGTCTTTACTCATTTGGAGTGCTCATAGAGAAGAGTTAATCAGGATGTTAATTAACGTATAACTTTCAGAGTTATTTTGCATTCCTCTTAATAAAAATATTCTGTTACAGTGAACAAGAACAAAGGTACTCTTCTCTGCCCCTCCTCTGGGGGCCTTCATGCTTCAGGACATTAATATTTCAATAGTCACACTGGATAAAATTGAACAATGGATGAAACCTAATTATTTTTCTTAGACCTGTGATATGATCTTATGTAGAGTCATTTTCTTACATTCTATTCTAGTGAATATCATTATCAGTCACTCATTCCTACCCGACGGTTTCCTTTAAAAATTGTACTGATAAAAAAAAATAAATTGTCTCCTCTTTTTGTTTCTTCTATGTTGTATTTTTTCCCCTACTCCCAAAGTTATTGCAAAGAAGAATGAAAATCATGTCTCTCAGCTGCCTCTGCTCCCTCCTTCCCAGCTGTTCTTGCTTATTTTCTTTGTCATTTCTTTCCTCTGTTTTGTACAGATATCCTCTTCTGATGCTGCTCAGCCTTTGGCATCATCTCCTTCTCTGCAAGCTGCTGCTGAGAAGAGCAAAGCAGAGGTATATTGTTTTCTGGTGTAACTCCCGTCAGGTTCCTGCTTTGCACAGTTGTTTACATTCTGCAGAGTTATTTCACTGAGCTCACTAGAGAATTTGAATATTTGCTGGTAATACTTTAGGCATTTAAAATACTTCTTTCCTTTCTTTCTGTACTGGATAAATGAAAATGACCGGTAGAGTTGGACAAATGCATGATTGTTACCTCTTGCTTTTTATATATCAAAATTCTGGTTCTGCTCTGGCTTAGTATCACAAAACTGTGGGAACACCATTTTATTCCCAGCTAATGGGCATGAGTGATGTCCTGTCTCCTCAGGAATTATTTTTCGTATCTTTTTTTATATTACTTGCTTGTTTCAGAATCTAAATTATCAGTACTATTCCAGCCATTTAGTTCAGTCTGCTTGGAGATAAATATAGAATTAATTTGGTGACACTTCTGTTAACTCATACTGGTTTTAATATCCCTTCTAGCTTGGATGTGTGTGCGTGCGCTGATTTATTATTTGAAGGGTCTTTGAAAAAACACACAGACAAGTAGTATATGAAGCATTGTTTGTATGAAATTTCAGTAAATGTCACAATTTGCAACAATACCAAAATACATTTTTTTAGAATGTGAATGCTCAATGTTAGGCTCTTTTGAATACTTCACTCTAAATTGAGACTGTATGCAGTATATGAAATAACTTGTGATCTGAATGTAAATCATCTTTTTTCTTCTAGATACAGAAAATGTATACAGTCGTTATAAATTATTTTAGTTCAGCTGTATTTAAATGTTAGTTAAAATTAAAATGACAGTGTCGTGGACTAGACCACAAGTCTACATAAATTTGAGATGTTTTTAAAGTTGTACCAGGAATAGCAGCAGCCACTTAGAATGAAACTCGCGTTTCCTTTCTTACCTGCCTCTTGATGCATCCTTGATGCAAACCTCATGAAGTTCCCCAAGGCTGAGTGCAAGACCATGCACATGTGTTGGGGCAATCCCAAGCACAAATACAGGCCGGGCAGAGAATGGATTGAGGGTAGCCCTGAGGAGAACGCCTTGGGAGTGTCGGTGGAGGAAAAGCTCAAAATGAGCTAAAAATGTGCGCTCGCTGCCCAGAAAGCCAACCGCATCCTGGTCTGCATCAAAAGAAGCACAGCCAGCAGGGTAAGGGAAGTGATTCTGCCCCTCTGTTTTGTTCTGGTGAGATCCCACCTTGAGTACTGCATCCAGCTCTGGAGCCCCCAACGTAAGAAGGACATGGACCTGTTGGAGTGGTTCCAGAGGAGGCCACAAAGCTGATCAGAGGCTGGCGCACCTCTCCTGTGAGGACAGGCTGAGAGAGCTGGGGTTGTTCAGCCTGGAGAAGAGAAGGTTCTGGGGAGACCTTAGAGCCCCTTCCAGTATCTGAAGGGGCTACAGGAGAGATCAGGGAGTGTAGGGATAGGGCGAGGGCTAATGGTTTTAAACTAAAAGAGAGCTGATTTATGTTAGATCTCAGGAAGAAATTCTTTGGTGTGAGGGTGGTGAGAGCCTGGCCCAGGTTGCCCAGAGAAGCTGTGGCTGCCCCATCCCTGGAGGGGTTCAAGGCCAGGTTGGACAGGGCTTTGAGCAACCTGGTGTGGTGGGAGGTGTCCCTGCCCAGGGCCAGGGGGGTTGGAACTAGATTTTCTTTCAGGTCCCTTCCAACTCTAACCACTCTGTGATTCAAATTTGAAAGTTCCTCTGTTTAACTAGTATGCATGTTGTTAGAAAAGAATATTGGGGAAAAAAATATTTTTTGCTTACAATTGAAGATCAGTATAAAGCCAGTTTGATTTTATTATCTTCATAGATCTTTTTGATTGCATAATGAAACACTTGAGTTGAAGTTCTGGCATGAATACAGCATCTGACAAATATTTTTATTTAGTCTGAATTCATTTGTATCTAGTGGAGCTGAAGCAGAATGTTTGCATACTGAAATTGTGAAGTGTGAAGATGAAGGACTTACAGGTTTTCAAGTCCACAGTGAAAATTAAGTGAATGAAAATAAAGTCGCCGGGAGAGAGTTCCTGTAGGCTTTGGGAGGTGTGGAGGCAGAAGCACTGGTGAATGGCTTATTTTAAGTCTTCATACATTCACTATGAAACTTTCAGGGATTTTTTAGGGGCAATGAGAGGTATTTACTATCTTTTGGTCATCTTTATGGAGTGTTTGCCATATGAAACTTACTGCAAGCCCTCTTCGTTCTCAAAATCCAGAAGAATAAAAGCTTCCAGATGCTTTTTCCTCTAGAAGCAAATTTTCTCTAACAAAACATATTTTTAAAAAATGTTGAAGTCAAACTGGAAATCAGGACATCCTGAAGATGATCATATACAAGAAATTTAACTTTGCTTTCACTTAAACATGAGTGAACTTAAGGTACTGTACTTGAAAAGTAAGTGTATTGTTATCACACTTCCAACCATCTTTCCCAGGAGGAGAGAAAACAAATTGCAGTTGTCCAAGATGTAGAAAAGCTTCCACAGGAGAAGCGATTAGGTTTATTTAAATTATTCAACTTGGGAAAGTGTGAGTAGGGACAGGGAATGAAAGACGTTTGGAAAAGTTACTGCCTGGCAGTACATTTTTGTGCAGTAGGTGATTACAGTTGCAGGATCTGGGGAGTTTTTAGAAGGCAGGTTGGTACCAGGATCGGTGCCACGGTAATGGAAGAAAGGCTGTTTGGTTTGAAAGGCATCGCTTTGCATTTGTAATCTTAGTTCAGTAAGTCTGCAAGTCTCAGATTATTATGGTGACTCAAAATGAAACACTGCTGTGTACTTTTCACAGTCATACAGACTTCTTGTTGCACATCTGGCACTGCCACAGGTGAGATGCAGTGTTGGCTGCTCCTCTGGTTTGGGCTACTGTGCTCATTTTTGTGTTCCTAATGTTCAGTAAAATCTAAGTTGGTCTCTGGTTCTTTTCCTCAAAACAGACATTCCAAATTGCCCTTTTCTGATGTTTGGTGATTGTAGTCGTTGCTTCCTGTTGCTTGAGTGGCACCCGCATTTAAGCAGGTGCTTGGTGTGATAGTCTCATGGTCCAGAACCTCAGTGTTTGAGTTAATGCCTGATGAAATAGTTCACAGGAATTAGTTGGGACTTGAGTTACCTCAGTTGATTAACCCAAATCACCCAAATGGTGAAACTTTTGGAAATTGATTATTTGAAGTTGTGAAGAATATGTTCCTTGGGTCCTACTGTATCTGGTTTGCATCTTAGTGTTAGAACTATTTTAACTTAATGTTGTGTTACACAGATTTAAAAATTACGTATATCGGATGTTAAAAAGGGAAAAAAAAAAATCCCTATTGATAGAATCATGTAGCCTAGTAAGCTGTTCTATTTGTAATACTAGATCTGCATGGGCACTTACCGAACCTCTCAGTCTGACCTCTCAACCTTCCTCCTAATTTTGGAAAGCCTGCTAAAAAATAGTGTTTTCTGGAACAAAGCTGTTTTGAAGCTTTGAACAGAGGGATCCAAGCCTAATGACTAAAAGAACATGTAGGAGCTACTGTCTCATCTCCTTTATTACAGATGGTAAACTCTTGTTCTATCCATTTTTAATGGTCGAGTATACTTCCTAGTACTGTACTGTAGTTGTACAAGGTAAATGCAGAGAGCTTGCTGGGTCTAAAAATCAGCACTAACACTGTGTCAAAGCAATTGTTGGCCTAAAAAGTCCGTATCTTCTGCATGTTATGGTGCCTTAAGGAATATTTAATGCTTTTCTTCAGTCAAATTGCAACATTGCTCCATTGATTCATTCAAAACTTAAATGAAAAAACTTCTGTAATGTCATTATGAGGCATTCAAAGTAAAGGGGTTTCTTGTTTTCTCTTTCTGGAACAACTTAATGTTTTATGATTCCGCAGTTCTGGCATATGGCCCAAGTCAACTTCTTACATTCAGGAGTATTTTGAGATACTAGACTATCTTACAGAATTAGTAACTCTGCAGAAAGCTGCATGCAAATTACCTTACTATAGTTTTTGTGGTGAAAGACACTGGCATCTGTCCTGATGACAGAGGTTATCAAAGGTGATGGACTATTTGGGTTTTTATTTTCAGATCTACTTAGTGTAGGGGTAGCAACACTGATTCTTTTTTCCTTCTTTTTATAAGAGGAAATGCAAATGAGCAGGTGAAACAGTTAATTTTTGAATTCTCAAAGTTACAATACTTTTAGTAGTACTATATTTGAGAATGTATTGAATTCTCAGAGTTACAATGCTTTTAGTTGTGTATAGTAGTAATATATACTACTAATATAGTACTAGTTTTTATACTGTATAGTAGTTACTGTTTGAGCAAAATGAGTCACTTCTGGAAGGAGAGCAAATAGAGGCATAAACTCTGAATTTAAAGGGAGTAACTAGACCTCTGTTTATATTCTATATTGACTACAGACATTCAATATGTTTGCAAATGCATTGTTATTATTAGCAAAATGCTTTTTTTTCAGAAGGAAAAAGAAAAAAAGAAAGAAGAGAAAAAGAGAGAGAGAGAATCAGAAAAGCCATCAAAACAACTAGCAGCTGAAAAGGTAAAAATGTTTTTTTTTTTTTTCCATTTATTTAAAATTACTCATAGTATTAGACACGTACAATGATTTGGAAAAAAAAAAGTGTGTTTGTGTATGTACATAGATATATGTGTGTGTGTGTGAATAGTAATCCAGAGACTCCACGTGAATGATTTACTTGTGCTGTTGCTTGCATACAAAGGTTGGTTAACCATATAAGGGAAGTGAGTTAAGTTTTGTTAAGACTTAATCTCAGCTAATTAAGGTTTTTAAGATACACCATTTCTATGGTATATCTTAATATAATGGTACAGAAAATTTTCAATTTTATTGAGCGCTTTATTTTTTCACGTAATACTGTCTTTCATAAATTAATGCATTTTTAAAATGAGTGTATAATTTATAGAATTCAATTAATAACTCTAGGTAACTTGAAAATACTCAACTAGATCATTTCATAAAACATAACAGTTAAGGTGCTTCTATATGCAGCTAAATTAAAGCAGAATGAGCAGCCTTAGGAACATAGGTACAATTAAAATTTCATGTACACTTCTGTATAGAGTTAACATTAAACAAAAATGGAATGCATAATTTAAGTATTAAATAGAATAATTCTCCTAAGGCAGATGTCCTCTCTCAGATGTTGTGAATCTATTAGTATGTTCTGATCTTTAGTGTATTCTGCAGAACACATTGGAATCTCCATCTGTCAGTTTATTCCCCAACTGTGCTGCGTTACAATTATGAGAAATGTTGTATATTTGTACATTTTGATTGTAGTGAATACATGATGATGTATTTCTAGTTCAGTTTTCAAACAGAAGTTTTTTATTTTGCATATAAAAACAAGATACAAAAATATGTGCATACTTGGAGGGGAAAAAAGCCCCTCCCCAATACAAATATCTTTTTTTCTGAAATGAGGAAGTAGTTTTGGAGTAAGTTAGTGTAGAAGCAAACTTGGTTATGACAATTTGCAAAGCTTCACTGAGCTACGGGAAAAGGATATCCATAGTCATATGGTAGGAGGTTAAAGCATATTTATGGACCTGCATGTGTTGAAGAGTCATTTAGATGTGGTGTTGGGGGATATGGTGCAGGGGAGAACTTTATAGAGTAGGGTAGATGGTTGGACTCGATGATCCCAAGGGTCTTTTCCAACCTGAATGATTCTATGATTCTATGACAACAAAAATGTTAAAATTCTTGATTATTGAAATTTTACAAGAGCATCCAAACAAATAAAATGTTTTATTCCAGTCCTTAGAATGATATACTTTAGTCATAAAGGCTAAAAACATTGCTGTAGGTTGGATATCTCTTTTCTTGGACATTCAAGCTGGAGACAGTGATTTCAGATGTAGAGTAGAATTTCTTCAAGATCAGAGAGATCTGCTGCAGAACAGTGAGTAGTAAGGATATTTGTTTGACTCTATTTTTCTGGGCTGTTCCACTTTCTGTGACAAAATTACTGGGTAATTTGTAATATAACAAGATCTTAACTATGTCACCTACAGATTCAGTCTAGTACAGTGATTAGCGTTTTATTGGAAGCAGACAACGATGTGATGTTCCACATCAGATCTGCAGAATTCTTAATAAAATAAAATAAGTGACATTGCCAAGCTACTGGCAGCTATAATGTTTGGTTTTATTCAGTCTAATTGAAGAAAGTTGAGAAACTTGCATAACTTCCCCAGGGTCCTTCTTCTCCCTCTCCCCATGCCATTTCCACAATTACAGACTGCAAGTTTCCTCAGTGCTCATGCTTAAAATAACCTTATCCTTACAGTTACTTTGGAGAAAAAGAAAAAAAAAATTGTAAGAAAACTGCTGAAACAATTATTCTACAGCTCTTCACGACATGGAACCTGGGGCCAGGTTACGTGGAGCTGAGATGTCCAGTCAAAGCCCAGCTTGTTTGCAAGCAACAAATGCCAATTTTGGCAAAATGAAAATGTGTTGCCTTGCAAGAATAAGCAATCAAATTGAGCTAATTGCATGCTTCTTATGGCCAATAGCAAGAATAATAGCACAAGGCAGATTGTCATGCAATGAAAGCAATTTTTAGGTGTTGTGTACACACAATTAAGATTTAGAGATTTTAAATTGTCTTAAAAAATTAATGTGATACTTTAAGAGTCCATTTCAGTTGTGGGGAGGGAAGAAAGTCAGTAGTTTGACCACCAGCCTTATGTGTTTCATTGATGGTAACAGATGAAAATTTTTAATTTGTAGGTGAGAAAAAAAAGCTAGGCTTTCCAAATCAGCCTTTTTCTTTGGTTTTTTTTTGTTTTTTTTTTTTTTTTTTTATCCTTCCTTTTCTGCCTGAGCTGACTGAATAAGTTCTCCATTTGGGAACAGAATAAAACACTGAACTCCTTTTTTATTTCTAGTATGTCTACTGAGTAGGATTTTTCTTCATCCTTGAATAATTGAATGTGCTCAATTTGCATTCATTTGGTGACTTTAAAAAGCATATGTAGTCTACGTATTCTGCTGGTGTGTGAGGGAGCCATGAAAGCCTCATAGTAGTTTTCTCAACTAAAATTTAAATATGTAGTCGTTTTAGGTAGAGTTTCTGCTCATAGCACAGAGGAGCACTTCAGATAAGCTCCATCCTCTGTCTGTTCTGCATCCTATCCACCTTGTACCCTTTTTCCACTGAAAGGCAGCGTGGCAGGGAAGGAGATGGGGTGCAGCCTGGTTGTCTGGGCCTGAGGGATCAGGACTATGAGGGACGTGGTGATTGTGTGCCCCAAGGATAAACAAGAGCTCCGAAGAATGGGCTGAGGAAGAGTGTGCTTGTGAACAATCAAGTGGTATAAATACTTCATTTAGTAAAGGCACTTGCGTTGCACTATTTAGAACAGAGAACTTGGATTGAGGTGTGTAAATGGCTTTTTTGAATTTCAGAGCAACTGGGATAATTCTAGGTTTTTTTCAAGATGTACCTTTTTATGTTTATCTGCGGTACAAATTCAGACAAAAAAGACATCACTAGGTATGATGTCTTGTGGCTTTGGAGTGCGCCCAAAGTAAAGGGAGAAAATTCATATACCTAAATGTTCAGATTTTTATTGGATTCAACTTTTATATAGTTTAATTTTTGAATGAAGAAAACCTGATGTGCGTCAGTGTTAGCAATCCAGAATTAAGCCAGAAGTAATATAGAAAACTGTCCATGGAGTACTTGGCAAGTATTTGTGACATCCAAAATTAGAAAGTTCAGCTAAGTCCATGGCACTGAATTCTTTGGAAGTGTTTGGAATCAGCTCTCTGCAGTGTTTATTTTAGAGGTTTCACATCAGTTGAAGACTTTCAGGAAAATACTGTGATGGTTTCACTGTAAAATACTGCATATTGAGGACCATAGTTACTGTGAAACCACATCTAATTTATGGAAAGTAAGCCCTTTAAAGACATGATTGTGTTGTATTGGGACAGTAAAGTTAAATGGTTAGGATATAAAGAACAAACTTCCCCCCCCCCCAAACTACTTGTGCTTTTGCAAACTATCAGTGACGTTCAAAGTTAAGACTTTTTTCATTCTGCTGAACATAGCAGGATGATGAATGTTTCTGAAGGATGGCAGCAGTTAAACTTGACTAACTGAAGTCCTATTTGACACTGAGTTTAGTTTATTATATTGCATTTTGAGTTTGAATGGCTCTTGTTTGTATATAGAGTTGATTTAAGTGACAGAAGTGGGTCAGTTAGAGGTTATCTTTCAGTGGTAGTATATCAAACACTGTTTTTCTTCCCCAAACTGCAGACTAAATTGCCAGCTTGAACTCAGCAGTAACAGTAAGCTGGTGCTTCTCAGTCAGCTGGCACCAGCAGCACCAGATGGCCAGTATTATGGAGGTACTGACATAACTTTATTTGCATTTAAAAAGTGCTAGAGTACCTCTCAAATAAAAGTAAGGGCAAATCATATTAGCAGCTTTTCTCCTTCATATAGGAAAAAAAACAGTATGTCAAATATCCATTTAACTGAATGGGAAGAATTTAAGGTAGCTTATTAGGGCAGTGTGTGTGTGTTTGTTTTCCCCCAGGGACAGCTAAAACTCCCACAGAATCAACCTGTCTG
Organism: Tringa tobata; assembly: GCA_033628505.1. NCBI lineage: Eukaryota > Metazoa > Chordata > Aves > Charadriiformes > Scolopacidae > Tringa > Tringa tobata. The sequence continues at coordinate 1,119,677 of JAHREE010000482.1, forward strand.
GGCAAGTGAGACAAGAGGAACTATTAGTCCCTGTTCTCTGGGGATGTTTTTTACTTACACAAAGTTTTCCAAATTATCATCCTAATCATTTTGTCCAAGGAGAAGTGAGCTGGAGTGAATAGTGTGCTTGCGTTCTTCCCTTCATTGTGAGAATGAGCGGAAGAATGAAAGGCTGCAAAATTTTCGGTGTCTAATTAAACACCAGTTTGGTGGAAGTGATATACTTAGGTGTTTACTTTTAAGCTGCAGGAATAAGTTGACTGTGCAAATACTGACCTGAATGATAAATTAAATACAGAATTACATTCTACATATTCTAAAGGCTTTCTTAATTTTGATACCATATTGATGATATATTTGTTAAATCCCTTGGGAAGTTGTTCATAATATGTTTCAATAAACTTCTAAACATTATTTGCCTGAGGGATTTAATTTTTTAATGCTTTCTGTTTATATAATTTTTTTTATTTAATTTAATTAAGTTTATTTAATTCTTTAAGTTTATTTAATTTTTTACATAAATTTAAGTGCTAGTATATAAGGCATCAAGTGTATATCAGAGGAACAGAAAAACAGAAATGTGTTTTGCCCTCTGACTGAATATATGTTCTTATTTATACTCCTACTCCTTGTTTTCACAAATTCAGACTTAAGTAGATAGGAGTTCAGGCTCACGTGTTAGGAGTATGTGGTAAGGTTTAGGACAACCTGTTTCCCTGCCTCCTCACCCCCCTCGAGTGTGAAGGGTTTTAAGGCTTCTTTTTCTCTGTCTGCATTTTATGGACAGGTCCCAGCCTGGTATTACATTTCTAATCATACCTTCTCAGTCTTACGAGATCAGATTCTTTGGGTTCTTTGGTTGCTTCTAATGCTAATCTAGAGAAAGGCAAATACAATTAGATTCTTCCCAAAACTGTGAGATTCGTTCCCTTTGTAGGTAACAAAGGGCTTTTTATGTTTGAGGATTGCCTTCAAAAATAGTCTTAATTAGTGAAATTAATCTGTCATGGCTCTTATTACGTACTGCGAGTTGTAGACAAAGAAATTAAGAAATAAATACTGCAGGTAAAAGCAATTGAAAGAAAACCCTTTTTTGTCAGATTGGAAGAAAGGTATTTGTCTTTTTAGTGTTGGAAAAGCAGACAACAGAAAGGATATAACTTTTTTTTTTTTCCTCAGCCCAGTGTTTTTTCTGTATGGGATTAATCCTCTCCACTCTGATCTGCAGCAGAACAGGTTTAATGGGTGGGGGGGGTTTGTTTGATTGTGTTGGTTTGGATTTTTTAATTCTATAAAAGTGGAATCTTAAAACTACGACAACAAGCTTGGTTTAGGGCTGCTTTGCTTAAATTGGCCTTTGTTTGAGTTGCCAAACTGTTTTTAACAAAAAGGTATTGTTAAGTATACTTAATTGATCCTCGGTTATATTTTTGCTCTGTGCAGGGTCAAACCCTCAAACTGCCCTGGGTTTTCAGTTGATAGGACTTATTAACAGATGGCATTTTCAGGTTTCTCCTGCTTGCTTGTGATAAGCTTCACCTCTTTCTTGGTGACTTTTAAGACAATTTGGAAGGCAACATCTACATATACTTATGTGCATATTCAACAACAAAAAAAAGTGGGCACATTTAAATAAGCATGAATTACATCAGCCTTATTTATGGATGGATGCTATCTTTAGATGAAAACGTCTACAGCACCAAGTCTTACTCATTCTGAGACATTTGTAGCCACAGGAGCATGCATGATTGAAGTGCAAATATACAATCTCAACTAAATAGCTTTATAAAAAATAAAGTACTAGTTAGGAGATTGTGTACAATCAATGAAATGTGCAAGAACAAAAAGCCTGACATTTTTACAGAAGTGGTACTGATAGATGGAAGTGAATGTAAAGAAGGGTAAGGATTGGATGAGATGAAGTTGATAACAGAAAAAAGACATTTAATTTAAATAATGTCACTCAAAATAATATTAGCTTGTTTTGAATAATATGCTGCCTTTATTTTCCTAAAATAATGCAATTATTGGAGCATGAGCAAAGCAATCAAATGTCTTAGTGTGTTCTGTTTCATTTTACTGTACTTAAGCGAGAACGTACTGAGGCTCCAGAGGGGAGAGATCTCACTCCAGTATGTGACCATCAAGATAAGGCAATTGGGTAGTGGGAGGTACTGTCAGATGTGCAGGTCTTGCCTAAGAGTCAAGATAGTAACTCTGTTTTCCAAAAAAACCCCAATTTTAGATGCCCCTGACAATATTTAAAGCTCTAACATTAGCTTAAACTTTAAATTGTTTTTAAAAAAATTAATAATAATAAAAGGTCGTAAGAGGTTTCAACAAGTTCCAAACACTGTCACGAAACTTTCAGTGTCTTTCAATTTAAATTCATAGTTGACATAGGTGTTGATTGTGTGGCTTTTTACTAAAAGGAATGAGTATTTATTTGGACTGTTGGCTTTATTGTGTTCTGATAGTTGCTCATGGCACAAGAACAGTTGCATAGAAAATTTTGTGGCTCTGGCATTCTTCCTGGTATATAATTATGTCTTCACAAGATTAAAGGTATTTGGAAGATAGCACTGTGGCTATGGTGGAGGTAAAAGCAAGATGAGGTAGAAACACGATCTTTTAATGCAATTTGAAGGCAGTGGACAAGTTTCTCACTCTAGATAATTTAGTGAGATTATAAGTATGGTACAAAATTAATTCACCAGTTACCTAGTTGGCCAAATAACTCTTTAATGCTAAATTCCTTATATGTCAATCAACGCTATTAACCCATCTACAATTAATTGCCTCCTGTCTCTGTTGAAAAAAGGGTTGCAACTGAATGGGCTTGTCTTTCAGTTCCACTTGAAATTTTTCCTTTATAAAAGAGCTGCCTGCAGCTAGAAAATGGGAGCAGTTCTGAGGCTGGTACCCATGCAAGTCAATGTCCTGTTGAAAAATAAGTGTGTCCCAGCTCTCTGCTCAGGAAGTACCGTCTCTCTCAACTTGAGGGTATTGTACTTCATGTCAGAGTGAGGTATTGCAGGCTTGTCTACTACACACTGTGTAGTGACATGTGTAACTTCTGCTCAAGATAACCTACAGATTTTTTGTTTGTTTGTTCTATATATTTAATCCTCAGTTTACACTGTAAGTAGATATATCTTTTTCCTTTGCATAGACTATTTTAGTGGTGTAAAAGAATGGTTGAATCTCAGTATTAATGTTGAAAGGGGTGCTAGAACAAGCAGGTCAGAGCTCTTGTAATACCATTTTGAAGGCTCAGTTGTAAAACTTCAGAAGCTTTGAAGCTGTGAATCTAAACAGTTTTAGCAGTCCTTACATTTAGTAAGGATGATTTAAATATTCATTTTCGGAATACCTAGAGATTTCATATAAGTTTACATTATTTAAACTGGAGGAATAAAAGTAGAAAGCAGTTTGACTCATTTCCAGTTGAGATGTAGACTAACAGGCTGGATTGTGTTTAGAATGCTTCTTGATAGTTGGTGCTAAAGATTACAATGATATGGAGGAGGAAGACAAAGAAAATAGAGTTTACTCAAGTAAAAGGAAGTCCATTCTGGTATTGCTTAAAATTAATTAGCTTCTAAAATTAATTAAGTTAAAATTAATTAGCTTCTAAAGTAATTGTTTCAAAGTGGTTAACTTTGAAATGAGAATAAAACTGTGGGAAAAAAACATGACTGGCAGGAGAAACTAACACAGCTAATGGTTGTAAGTCATAAGTACTTGGTCATGTCTACATGAACAAGTCATAAGTACAAGATGCATAAGTTGTATAAAACATTTCTCCCTTTAAGTTCTGCATTTGTGAAACAGAATGATGTATTTGTAAATTAGGATAATAAAGTACTTTTATAGCAGCAAAAAAGAAACAACAAGCTGATAGAGTAGTAAGAAAAATTAACCTGTAGGGTTATTTCAGTCTGATTAGCTGTCAGTGACAGGAGTGAATTCCCATGGGGCTGATTGAGAGGCTTTTTTTAAATGCATCTCTATAGACATAGTATGCTGAGATACTGTGAAGTGTTTATATTGTACTGCTAACCCTGTACTGGCATCTTTTCTGTCATTATAGCATCAGTCCAACACGAGAAACAACTCCATTAGGAAAATTCCTAATTCAGAGGTGGTTTATATGAAACAATATTCAGTGTGATCCTGTTAGGTTATGTGACTAAAACATAAAGGCAGCAAAAATCAGAGGTGAAGGAAAGAGACCCACCCAGAAAGAGTCCAGGAACCCCAGGCAAGTCAGGGGTGATTGCATACTAGGCTATAGGATTTATTATGGGATGCATAGAGAAAAGAATTTGGGAATAGGGCAGATAATATTGTATGAAGCTTATTGTGGGATGTTTAGGAGGCAGACCAAAAGCAGGGAAATGGAGAAATCAAGGTGGTTTGGGGTGGAACAGGCCCAAGGAAGCAGGGAGGACAGGGATAGAAAGGGCCAGTCACACATAGGCAGGTTGGTGGGCAGTATGCTTGTCTGAGCCCTGCACTTGATTACTGCGGGCTCTCCTATATTGTTGTCAAATTCTATTTGCAACCATACTATGTGTGAGTGTGTTGTCTCTTCTGCGTCTGTGTGTAAAAACTAGCAAACTTCAAGTTGGACTACCAGACAAGAAGAAGAGGTTGGTGTCGACCACTAGAAAGAGATGGCAGGTTTGAGGAACATAAGGGTCAGCAACTGGAGACACTGCCATCTAGAAGCCAACTATTGCAAAGCAGCGTGTCTAAGACCAGCTACTGGAGACACCTGTATTGTGCTCACACACGTGTGCAACTGCTGGCAAAATTCATGCTGGAGTAGGGTATCGGCATCCAGAAAGATCCAAGATCTGAGCTGTTGGCTGGCTAAGGGTGTAGGGTCTTGATATTGGGTGAACTTCTTTCATGTAAAAAGCATTTTTCAGTAAAAAAGCACTGTTGTTATAGTCAAGGAAGAGAATGCAAACGCATCCCTTCGTGAATAGGGATGGAAAACAGTGCTTGTATTGGATTGTTTGTTCACTGTGAGCTCAGTCAGTTACTGTGCCTGAAATAGCTCTTTCTTGTCCAGAGACCTATGAAGAAGGAATTACAAATATATACCCCTTAGTTCTGAATTGGGTACAGTGATGTTATATTATGTATGATTCTAAAGGTTTTTTAGAAGGAAAATTATAAAAGAAAACCATTTAATGAGGAACTGGAACTAATATAGCTGCATTTTTGCAGCCTTGCCCAAGCTAATTAGCTCAATAGAAATGGAGTAGAAATATGTAAGCTGAGTTCATATAACCATAATATGCGGTTCTAAAACTGAAAATGTATTTAAAACAGCTTGTAAAAATACACACCAAGTTTATTGCGTTTCACAGCTTGCAGGCTGAGATGCATTGGAATGATTCAACCCTAATTGGATTTATAGATACTGTAATAGGACACTGGATCAGCTACAGCTTTAAGATCTGCCTAGATTTTCTATTTCATAATGATTTCTTCTAAAACATTTAAAAAACAGGTTTTATTGGATTAAAAGTACAATGCTTGAGTTTTATCCAAATGAAGTTCCGTGACAAGATACTACAAAATAGGAAAAGGGTTGATAAACAGCTTTCCCTCTGCCTTTTTTGTCCTTGCTTCTAGACTCAAATGCAGTAATTTCAGAGATTTTGAGGTGCAGCAAACCCTGCTCAAATCCTTGGCTCCAGAATCCTCTGCACTCAGACTATGCCTGTCCTTCTCTGCAGTCTTGCCATCTCCAGCTCAGCTTTAGGTTCCTACTTCTTGTTATGACTGTTACCTAGAAATCATCTTGCAATTTTTTAACACTTTTCTTCAAGTGCCAAACTTGGCTGAAAGAGCTTGCTCTCTTTTTTCAGATCGTATTCTGAACTTGTCAGCTTTAAGAACATAATGTTTGAAAATGGATGCATACAACTGCTCTTTCAAATATGGTTGATACTATGTAGATTTAAAAAGAAAGATTTAATCTTTGATATTCTGCCATAGTCTCAGCAATAAGTATAGAGACAACTTCATTTTAGGAAATTATGCTTCTACAGTTGCATACTTTGTCTTGAACAAGGTAAAAGGGCCTCTGAGAATGTCTGATGCATTAGAAAGGAGCTAAATTGATTCAGCTAAGTACGATACATGAAAGGTTATAAGCCTTCTTTGAGTACATTGACTAAAGTAAATGAGATCTTAGCCAACATTTTAAATTCAGTTAACTAAGGTGGTAGTACTGGGTGATCAATAAGTAATAACAAAGGAGTAGTCTTAATCCACTTTCTATAGATACTATTAGCGTATTAGCCAAGACCTAGATAAAATTCTATTAATGGAATAAGAGTATGGTGCAGCTGTCTGTTAGTTCTGCCATGAAGTTTTTAATTCCAATGACTAAAGATGTAACACATTTTACATAATCTTATACAAGTGCCTTGCCCTAACTGGGAAAATCTAATGAAATCCGTATACCCAGGTTTTTGAAGCAGAGTTGTACATCACTTAAAAATGTTTTCCTTCAGGAGTGTGTTTCAACTGAATTACCTTCTTGTGTACAGAATCCTAGTTTACAAAAAAGAAAGAAAAAAGGAAAAAAAAGAGGCAATTTTATTTTGTCGGTTTGCTTGGTACACATGCCTTAAATTATTTTACCTACATCAGCATGAGTAGTTCAGTGTCTGAGAGTGATTCATTGCAATAATCACAGTACACTCTTAAATATTTAAAACTTACATTTTCCCCTTGGTTTAGCCGTTTCTTTGAGGTAATTCTAGTTTTATAAATAAGAGTGGCAGCTTTTTTTTTGGTTGACATGCAGGTTTTTTTCTTTTGATTAGAAATGCATCAGTTTACAGAATCACTGTATTCTGTACAACTTCATAATGATAGTAGTACATCTTGTGATTCAAGATAGTGTACTTTTTTTCTGGCTTTTTTGCTAGTTAGGCAAAATACAAGTTCACCACTTGCTAAAAGTGTGCTAAATTTTGAAGAGTTATTCTGATTTATTAGGTTTTTTCCTAATAAATCAGAATAATAATAAACAGTTACAAGCGTAAAAAAAAAGGCTAGTATCATATAGGGGGTAAACAGAACAACATGCTTTGTCTTTAAAGTGATTTAAATTCAGTATTATGAAAGGATTAGTTTTTACTGACATGTCAGGTACAAAAGTTGTAAAAACATTCTTTAAAAATTCAAAGATATCTAGGCGAGTAGTGTTTTAAGTAGATACAAACTAAGCTAACACATATAGGAGAAGTATATGAGCTGTCAGGAAAAATCATATCTACAAACCTATTTCAAGCTTACAGTAAATTACTAACATTATTTTCTCATATAGGAATTCCCAAATGTTTATGGTGTCTTGTGAGTTTTATTGCAAATAGGTAATGAAGAGGGAAGGAATCCAATTACTTTACACACAAGGCATACAATTCCTACCTAACCAGCAAAGGGAGATTTTTGTTCAGTAACCATAGAAGCATCTTGAGCTCTAGTGAGTAAACTGCAAGCTGCTTTTACATAACTTAGAAGTGATTTTTGCTAAATCAAAATTATATAATGGATCTCCTGCTTTCATAAAGCTTCTTGTAGTTAAGGTAGGGTATAGAAATTAGAAATGCTTGGATAGCCAGATGTGTATGAAACAGACTGAATTCTAGAGTCATAGGAATTTTTCAATGAAGTAGAAAATTGAGGAAAATGTGAAGTATTTTATGTGCGTAATATTAAAGTATGAAAATAGGAGCAGATAACTGGATTGGACAGCTGAGGGATCAGATTTTTGATGGTGACTGGTATCTTGCTTCCAAGTAGGATAGATATGTGGGTGTTGAAACCTGCTGCATTATTTACATTAATGCCTTGTAGTAGTGAATTCAGCAAAAGTTCCACTTGTTTTAAAGGTGTTTTTAGGGGTTTACATTTCTATTGGGTGTCATATGTCTTTCAGAACTATTAAATCCTCAAAGTTTGTAAATATGAAGATAATTGGTATAAGGTTACAGAAGCAGAAAATGGAAACTCGAATTACCTAACATTATTCTTGTTTTTTCCCTGATGTCACTCATTTACAATGAAAAATAACCACAGTATTTTCACTGCGTGCTAGCACTTTTGAGCCAGCTGCTACCAAAGAAGCTTGTGTCACCATTGTCAATTCTAGAGCAAAATGTGCTCTGTCAGAGGAGAATAATCTGGTGAACAGGAATGTGCAGAAGAGTAGTCCAAAAATACAGAGTTCAGACAGACCACAGTCTCTGGAGTCTATGGTCATACTGAAAAATGTTCTGAAACGATTTCAGTGTCTTTAATAATTTCACAATCTTGGATTGATTTTCTACTTTGTTACAGTAATAATTTAAAAAAGAGAATGGGGATAACTGAAGAGCAATGTAGTTGCTGCTAGATCTGAATATTACTGTGTTTTTCTCCTTCAAAGTCTAAGACCTCACATACTTGTCTGTCCCACCAGCCATGCAAACTGCCATAAAGCTTTCTGCTTCCCTCTTGTCTCCTACCCATCTTCTTCTATACTTGGTAGCCCAACATGCTTGTGGGAACAGTGCTGAGAGTCAGGAGAGGACAAGCTGTTGTTTCACAGAAAAGGAGCATGGGTAACACCAGCAACATATCATGTTCTATATGTGAATTTAATAGGTGTGTGTGACTGTCAGTCAAGGTGGTAATGACCCTCCTTTTTGTCTTCCTCACGAGATAACCGTATCTCTTGGACAACGTTGCATGTGCTGTACTGTAATCTTTGTACAGAGGAAAGAGGAGAATTGACTTGGCAATGTTTTCATTATTTTTCTTTTCTCTGAGGCAAGAATGAATTAATCCTAACTGGCTGAACAAAATCTAATTAAGTGCCTGCCTGAGACATTGGAATTCCTACAGTATGCAATTTAGGCTTCAGGTGTTACTTAATGTTCTTCACAGTCACATCTCCTGCAAACTTGCTGTCTAGGTCTCTTGCAAGAAAATATAGCTGTCCATTCCAGGGAGTGGGAGTTTACCTTTGGATGAGTCTACTGCAAAATTATAAAGCTTAAATGCAGATCTGGATATGTCTGGAGATAGATCCAGATATATCTCATGGATATATCTGGATGAGGTATATCCACATCCAGATGCAGATGCATGTGGATATATGTCTGCGTATATCCACATGCAGATGTATGCTGTGGATACAACATATATAGTTGTATCCACAGATTTTAAGCCAACTGATTTCTAGTGAAACTGTGAGGAAATTAAATGAAGATCCAAATATTCCTTTCTGTATTACTGTTTTATTTAAATGCAAGAGAGATGAGTCATCTTATCTGTAGACGTAATTCTTCAACTGTTCCTATGTTAGATGTAAAGTTATGGGAAGTTCCTAACTATTTTTTAAATATCTGCTGTGTCGATACTGGAACGTGTTTTGTCTCATTACCTAAGGGCTACTTCTGGGTAAGGCTTTAGTGCCATGTTGTCATACTACATTTTAATGGTATTGTAGATGCACAGCAGTCAAGACTTAGATGTAGCTTGATTTGGGCATAAAATTGGCAGTCAGTCATCACTGGACACTAAATAGAGAATTGAATCAGAGCAGAAACTTAGAGGGAATTGTTTTCATGACAGCAGCTTTATCAATTTTTAGTGCACTTATGTTTGTCTTCTATACTTTTAATAATATGCAGTCAATACAGGTCTTAGGAAAATGTTGTCCATGTAATTATCTAGTATTCTGACAATTAATATTAAGTCAATATTCAAATATTTTATGAAGGAATAGCATTTGTCTTAGTCTCCTATGTATCATATAGTTTTTTCAGAACAATAAAAGTAGAAATTCTGATCAGACAGAAGAAGAAAAAGCAACTCTTGACTTTAGTCCATTCTTTCCCAACTCCTGTTAAGTACTCACCTCCCCATATTCTCAGCACGGCGTGCCTCTCGGGGAAACCTCACAGCAACTGTTACCTCCCCTGCAGTAGAACTGGATTATTTTTTCCAGGTTCCTTTTATTAAATATGGAGTATGAATATTACATAATATTCCTGCAGATCATACTTGCACTTAATTACTGAAGCACTCTGAAGAGCTGCTAGTAAAAGATCTCTGAGGGAGTGCCTCAGGAGGAGGCTATGTAGATACAGGTGAGGCAAAATTGAGTAAAAAGCAATTATTACTCATAAAGGAGAGGGCTTGTTGCTACTAAACCAATCCTGAAACAGTATTTCTATGCATTAGGCATCACACCAGCAAGGATCGATGAGCCCCTGAGAAGTCACAGTAGTCCAGAGAAGATTGCTTTTGGCCCCTCCCACTGGGAAAATTAAGAGAATATTAGTTAGCGTTCCTGAAAGCATGAAAGGCCTTCAGCCTCAACAGAAACATCTGCTAAGAGTGAATAAAATAGCTGACAATTCCTGCTCACTCTGTCACTTGAAAGAATTACAGAATTGCAGCTGGTTGAGGTTGGAAGGGAACTCTGGAGGCCATTGTGTCCCGCTCCCTGCTCAAGCAGGCGTCACAGAGCACGGATTGCCAGGCCTGGATCCAGAGAGCTTTTTAGTACCTCTGGGAAACCTCTGCCAGTGCTTAGTTACCCTCACAGTGTAAAAGTGTTCCCTGCTGTCTAGATGGAGTCTCCTGTGTTTGTTTGTGCCCACTGCCTCTGGTCCTGTCGCTGGGCACCACTGGAAAGAGCCTGGCTCCAGCTTCTGCACACCTGCCTTCAGATACCCGTGTACATGGGTGCAGCCCTCCTCAGCCTTTGTTCCTCTAGGCTGAATGGTATCGGATCTCAGCCCATACGACACATGCCCAAGTCCCTTAATCATCTCTGTGGCCTGTCACTGGACTTGCTCCAGTATGTCTACATGTCTCTTCTGCTGGGAAGCCCAGAAATGGAGCACAGCACTGCAGGCACCAGTGCTGAGTAAAGGGGAAGGATCATCTCCCTTGGCCTGAAGCTTGTTGGGGCCTGTTATGGTTTGAGAAAACCCATAACAATCTATTGTTGTTTAGACAATTATTCTATCACCCGATGACCCCTCCCCACCTAGAAGGGGGAATCAGGGAACACAAAGAAACACAAGGATTGAAATATAGATAGATTTAATAGACTAAGAGTAAATAATTAACAATAATACTAAAGAACCCGTATTAATCCCGATACTGATATGAGATACACAAGAATTGTACTCAGCCAATTCTCTCAGCAGGAAGCTGTGCACTCCCAGCAGGGACAGCAAATGGCGGACACTGCCAGCGCAATGGCTTCCGGAGGAAGGGAAGGCCTCAGGGCTCCGGCACCGGGGCAAGGAGTTGTCTGGACCCGCCACCATCAAGGGAGAGAGAGCTACGCAGCAAACTTTTCTAATTGATATTGAATGTGACGGTCATGGTATGAAATAATCCTGTTGGCCAGCCTGGGTCAAATGCCCAGGCCTTGCAACTCCTTGATTTTTAATACTATTTTTTTATTTATTTAATGCTGCTTATTCTCCTGTTTTTATGCAGCCTTTTCCTAAAGGAGTCGACAAAGACTAGTTTGTTTAATACTGCTGTCAATACTTAATTGCTGTGGGACTCAAGCAGACTAGGAGTAGAAACTGAGATGAATCTTAGTGCAGCAGGATTCCTGAGTATTTGTCTCTATTGCACCGCTACAAAATGCAGTAATTTTTAGATAAAGCAAAATACTAAACTAAACATTCTGTTTAAGAATTGTCACTGGGTTGCTATGCAGTTCTGTGCCTGTTAAACACTTCTGTGTGCAGTATTTAGCTTTTAGCAGCTCAAAAGACCCCTCTCTACATAAAGGTTGGTCATGTAAGTCCTGTTGGAGCAAAACTGCTACAAAGACATTAAACATCACATTTCTCTTTATGATTTGAAATAAGATTTTCAAGTGGCTCCAATGTGACTTCTGCTTTTGTTCTTTTCTGAAAGTTTCAACACCTTGTTCATACCAGAATTGCATAGGCTGGAAGGGACCTCTGGAGGTCTTCTGCCCCAGCCCCAGAAATACGGCATCATCCTCTACTACAGAAAGCTTTAGTAAAGGCATTGCTTTCCCTTGTACCTGCTTCAAGTGGACCACAGTACCCTCAGGTAGCCTAAGATCCATGGGGCCAAAGAACAAGACTGTCTTAAGAAAGGGGTAAAGGGGTGTTATTTAGGTGTTTGTAAATCAAGACTAATTGTGTGCATGCAAGTTTCTTGTTCTAACTCGTCCCATTAGTGCCAACCTTACTTAATTTGTGCCTAAGTGTAGGTGACTTTAGAGGAGTCCCTGGCCATCCCTGGATCAATACAGACCTTAAGCACCAAACAGGTGTTCCTCTGAATTTGCACAAAAGCCCTTACATGTGGCATGCAACACCTTAACCAGAAGGCATACTGAATTTTAAAATTGTTTGAACTCTCAGACAGGAAATTCCAGTGAGTAGTGTTTGTTAGCTGAGAGAACAGGGGGAATAACATAGCATGGCAGGTAAAATTAAGGATAAGAAAAAGGGTTTTTTTGTTCCAGATAGCTGCTGAATATTGCTTTGTGTGACCACAATTGGACAGATGGATTGTTGGCAAATTGTTAGGTGACTAACAAAAGCTTTGTTTCATCTTTCAGACTGAAGGTTAGTGTGTTGGTGAAAACTGTGTAGCTGTAAAGGAGAGGAATAGTGCATTAAGGCGAAAATCTCCATCAAGGAAACGAACGCAGTATTAATGTCCAGAAATATTTCCTGTACTAACAAACCTGAAAATAATTTTGCAGTCTTTCTTAAAGTAACTGAGTGTGAAGTAACCTTAAAGCATATTAGTTTATGTACTGGCACGGAAGCAAAATGGGAACTGCTGATATAGTAATGATACTGGAAAAGGGTATCTTAAGAGATCTTATTTTTACAGGAATTCTTATTTTTTATACCTTCTATCTTCATTGCCTTTCCTATTTAGAGAGTGATGAAACAGAAATATGCATTTAATAATTATTGAAAATGTTCATTTGACAAAGCAGATGACCCAAGTAGATTATTCCTACTATATTTTTAAATTTTTAGTTGAGGTAATGAGATTAATTTGCTGCAGTAATACGTACTAAATCAGAGTGCTATCTGAACTCTATGTGCTTAGTTCTTACTAATATATGCAAAAGTCTTGGTTTCTGTGAAAAGTTTGCATTCTAAACCAATCCTGTCAAGTGTTAATTTGTTTCAGACTTGTGCTTTTAGGTAGCTATCATAAATCTCATCTAGAGTAATGAAAATTTGCACATTTAATATAATTCTAACAGTTTTGCTTTTCAATTTAAGTAATTTGTTCTTCTATATTAAGAATTGTTAAGCTGTATAAGCAAAAAAAAAAAAAAAGTCAGTTTGATAAAATCCAGCAACATGTCAGAAATGTTTCTTTTCTCAGCTTCTGTGACCCATGGTGTTCCTTACAGTGTTGGAGAAGAACCAAACATGCAAATTTTTATGATAAATTCTGTTCTGAAATACTCACTGTTAATTCTGATTGATGTTCATAATAATAATTTAAGTTTTATGGCCTATTTACTGAGGTATGGTCAGTTGTAGAAAACTTTATTTTGAATGGTCACTTCCAAAAAATTCTTGATATGCAAAAATTTGCTTTCAAAAAACATACTGTTTTGTCATACCAAATGTAAGGGGTTTTTTCTCTGCAATATTGAGTCACATTTGAAATCGGTGTGCTGTTCTTCAGATCCACATACTCAAAGATGAAAGTTGTAATACAGTATAGAGTCAGGGAATCCATGGACTTTTTTTCCAGCAGGCGGTTTCCCAAACAATTTTGGTCTTGCACAAGGTATGTAAAGTCCACATGAGGGCTTTTGGTGAGAGGGAGCAAATATTTCTCTGAGAGATTAGCAAGGATCGGTTTGAGTGTGAAGATACAACTTCTCTGTCGCTGCAGAAATGGAGTTCAGTTGGTTGCAGCTCTTCCCTGGAGGTTTTCAGTGGGGGCCAGCTCCCCATGAGGAGTGTCGGGGGTACCACAGGCTTCTGCTCTGTGCTTGGACCATCTTTCAATACTCTTGAGTCTGCTCACTGCTCTTTACAAACACCAAACTCATTACTCTTCATCCCCAGCTTGCAGAGAGGAAAGCAAAGGATAACCAAAATAAAGATAACTTTTTACTCATCTGTTGAACTATAAAGTTCCCCTAATACTAAATACTAAGCTTTAACGACTTCAGTAACCCCGGGAGACTCAGTGGCTCTGCCACAGCTGTTATGTAAGTTAAGGAGTGGAAGTGAGGCAGGTTGTGTTGGTGTGAGCCCAGTGCCCAGCTCTACCAGCGTTACTCTATAATCTGTACTCACTGAGCGACTCATCCGCTTCGTGCTTTTGTGATACGTATGGAGTAAATGCATATTAAATGCATGCAAGGGAATGCATTTGTCATGTCACTACTATAAACCAGTTTGTATTCATTTTTAAAATTGATGTTTTGGTGGATTCAGGTGATCAGCTTGATCTTGGTATGAGAAAAACTATGAACAGATTTATTAAATCATTTTTATTATGAAATTTCATGTCAATACCATGTTATGTTTTGAAGTCTCAGGGCAAGAAAAGCCTAAGAGTTCCCTTTTCCAAAGGAGAAGAATGCTGTTATTTCCCTTCAGCTTTACAAAGGAAAAGACCATGAACATGGATTGTGTCCATTGGTGCTTAGCATCTATAAAGTCTGCATGTTCCCTAGATGCTCTTTTTGGGAAGGCTGCTTCTAATTTTTAAATTTAAGCTTTTAAAAACTTAATTTTTTTTCTCTTTAATGCTGCAGAACTGTATAGTTCGAATGCTGAAATTAGTCGGTAAATCAAATTATAGACAGCTTTTTGCTTAGTGCATAACATGCAGTGGTTCAGTTTAAGAAATCAGTTAACCTATCCTGGAAGTTAGATTTATTTAAAAATTTATTACATACCAGTGAAGGTGTAAGGATAATTTTTTACAGTAATGTGCTATGTCCTTTATGACCATAATAGCAACTTATTTCATGACAACTTATTCATTACAATAAACAAATATAGAAAAAGGCTTTTACTTCTGGCACTGAAGCAGCGTCTTTAATGACATTTTTTTAAGCGCTGTATCTATTTCAGAAAAGTTACTTCTGTCTTTTTTTTTTCTTTTAAAGCTGCAGAAGAAAGAGGATCAGCAATCGGAAGCTAAAGCAAGTCCAAAAAAGTCATCAGAACCCACTATTGACCTTTTAGGACTTGGTAAGCGATACATAATTACCTGTTCTTCAGTCAAACACAGATAGTCATTTTATATTTTAATGGATATACTTTTATTTTCTCTGTGCTTACTCATAGATGAATTGGAAACCTGTAAGATTTAGTCTCTGAAATTGAAACTGTAAAGGAAAATGCCATAGGGATGTGGGTATATCGATACTTGTGTTTTGCTAAGGAGAGTAATGAGCTCCTGTGGGAAGGGGAAGTTATCAAAGTGATCTTCAAAGGGCTTGTGGATTGTGGTATTTCAATGTTTATGGTACAAATGTACTTCTTAATGAGAATGCTGAGGTCATTTCAATTATGTATCTGTAAAATACCTTGTATCATAAAATCCCTATATTAGTTAAAAGAACAGTAAACTGAGTGCACCTGAGTAGGATCCTGTAAAACTTAATGCATTGGGCTTTTCAGTGTTGTGTATTCACTGTGACCATCATTCATTTTTATCTAATTCTTTTGTTTTCTGACTGGCAGGTAACTGTGTATTTAACTTGTAGATAAACTGGTTTGGACCTGAATAATTTAATTTGCGCTGTCTGGCTATACTGTTTTGTTTTTATGCTTTTTCTCTGATTGTTAAAGGCCATATTCATAAAACATGTCAGTCATTTACATACTGTTACTATAAGTGTGTATTTTCATTGGATAGAATCTTAAAATGGAACTGAACGAATGAGATATTACAATAACTATTTTTAATCCCTTTTATTGTAAACTGTTAGGAAAATTTTCGGAGGGTTATGAGTGGATATTAGAATATTCAGTTTATACCAATAGAATGATTATTCTCAAATTTCTACATAGTTTTTACTATATTGGAGGAGGCTAATAAGTCTTTTAGATGTAATTATTCTAAAATGTTGGATTTGTAGAAAAATGTCTTGTTATTTTTTTTAATTTTTGGTTTTAAAGTATGAATAATATTGCAGCAAAACAATAAATGTCTTCCCTGTTTCAGAATTCACACTATCATTCAAAATGTATAGTTTTTTCACTCTGAACGTAGAGTAGCTGTAAAATACTATTTTTATACCCCTTATGTGTGTGTTGTGGTCCATATGTCATCCCAAGTAATCTGCTACCGTAGGCAAGCAAATCTTAATAGTAGAAGTTAGATTATGAATGGAGAAGGAACCTATTAAAAACAAAAGTAATTCAGACTTAATGGAAAGCTGATTCTCCTTTATTTTCCTTTACCAGACCAGCCACCTAATTAGGAACTAAAATTTAGTCAGTATGTGCTTCTGAGATTGTCAGGCTTCTGTATCCTTTTAGTCATGGTTTGAAAAGAATCTTGGTAACACTGTTTTATGATATGATGATGAACTCAGGTTGCATAGGCTAACTTGAGATGCAGTTTGCAATAGAAAGTATTATAATTGGTGTTTAACAGCTGGGCTTCTTCAGTGTAAGGAAGCATGGTAAGATATGCAAAGGGCAAAATTTATAATGTGTATGTTAACATAATTTTAGAGGAGGGAGTGTTTAAAGTCTTTTAAATAACTAATAGAAAGGCAGTGTAATAAGCTAATATATCACTTGGAATCCACTGAGCTGCAAATGAGATTATGTATTAATGAGAGCAGATCTGCATATTTCATTTGGAGGGTGTTTTTTTAATTAATGCATGGAGTAGACTACTTTATAGTATTAAAATATAATATTAAAAAAATAAATCACTTCAAGCCAATATATTATAGAATTGTAGCTGATTCCAGGCCAGGTTGGGGTTGGCCTTGAAAAGATCATCTGGTCCAACATACGGGGAAGGGAGCCTAGATGAGATTATCTAGCATCCTGTCTGATGGCTTCTTGGAAACCTCCAGTGATGGGGACTCTACCACATCCATGGGAGGCTGTTCTAGTGATTGATCTCACCGTAAAGTATTTCTTTCCTATGTTGGGTTTAAACCTGTCCTGGTGCAACTTGTAATTGTTGCCTCTTGTCTTCTCTATGTGGCTCCTTGTGAAGAGAGCCCCTCCGTCCTCTTTGTAGCCATCCTATAAGTACTGGCGTGCTGTGATGAGGTCCCCCCTGAGCTTTCTTTTCCTCAGGGAGAGAAGACCTAACTCCTTCAGTCTTTTCTGATAGGGCAGGTTCTCCAGCCCTTTGACCATCTTTGTGGCCCTCCTTTGGATCCTCTCTAGTCTGTCCGCGTTTTTCTTGAATCATGGGAACCAGAACTGGGCACAGACTCCAGGTGTGGCATGACAAGCACAGTGGGATGATCACGGGTCTCTCTCTGTGAGTAATGCCCCTGTGGATGCAGCCCAGAATCCCATTTGCCTTGGTTGCTGCAGCAGCACACTGCTGATTAAAATGTTTGCTATGTCATATCAGACAATATTAAAATGGATTCTTCTTATTGAGTGGACATGTTTCTAATGAGGACTCTTAGGACTTCATTTTGCAAATGAAAAACAGTAGTAGCTTTTATGAGGGCAGATCAGAATTGCTTGTGATAGCAGATTAAGTAATTCTAATGGATCACAATTCATGCTAGAATAATTTTTGGCTTTCAAAGCATCCCAGCCTCTTGCAAAGTATTTTCTTGAGTAAGGCGCAGCGCTAACTTTGGTGTGGAGTTAACTTATGGGTCATTGCTGTTTGTCTCACTTGGGATTTAATAGTGACCTCATTAGAAGGTAAACATTCTGTGAGATAGGACTTACCCTGGGGGAATTGTAGCTAGACAAGACAATTTTCTAAAAGGAAATTGTATTTTATTTTTCTTTAGATTTTGCAAATGTACTTTACATGTACTATCATGTTTGTGTTTCTTCTGAACATTTTTAAATAGACTCATGTGGTTCCCTCGAGATCCTGTTCAGGGCGTTTATTATTAAGATAGTGTTTGGATATTCATTTTTTGGTGATCCAGCTACATAAACATTTGTGACTTTTGGCCTTTTGATTCAGAGAAGATTTTTAGCTCAATAGATTTTTTAGCTCCACACAGAAAGATGGAGAAATGGACATGTACAAGCTAAATATCGTGACATTCTCCACAAGCAATAGCATTAGTGTTCTTGCTGCGCAACCGCAGATTCTCCTCCCAAGCTATGAGAAATCCCAGCCGACTCCTGTAGGCCAAAACTGAAGCAGCTTTTAAATGATCTCTACAATTAGTTGGATCTTGTCCATGCTGAGAGTGGGCCCCGTTGAATGTGAAGGAACTTAAAACTGATGCTAAAATCAATAATATGGAATTTTATTTTTAATAGGGGTATTATTGGAAATACAGCATGTAAGTCCTTCAACACTGACGTGACAGCGCTCTATTTTCATCCCACTGGTGTTAATCTTGTACTCTGTGCTGCTTGTTATTTTGGGGCTTTGTCTTACAAGTTAGGTGTCTCCACTTGCCAGGTTGATGTGCAATAGACAGTTTTCTAAGATACTTGTAAAAAATGGTATGATACTTATGTATGATAGTGGGAATCTTTTCTTGGAATATTGCACAGGCAATTTTGGACCATCCTGTTTGTCAAGGTATGTCACTTAGAAATTATTTCAGCATACAGAAAAAATGAAAAATAACTGTTTTTAAACTATATTACCTCACTGAATTATCAGTAAGATGGAAAGTATTCTGCATTATATATATATACGTATATATACGTATTCTGCATTATTAACCATCTTTAGATGCACCCTTCATAAAAGAGACAATTGCACATTTTTGGAATAACTATTGTACTAAGTTATAATGAATGACCAGGAGAAAAGAGATTTATTATGTTGCTATCATGTACTGAATGTGGTCTATGGGATATTCGTCCAGCATGGTTGGATACAAAATAGGATATGCTGAAAGCTGTGTATCTGTGTATCCCATCTGTGGGTGGGAAATACTCTCTGAAGGAATTCTGTGAAACTTTGAGAGCGTGGTTAGTCATAAGTTGGAAAGCTACATTTATGAAATAATAAAAATAATAAAAATAACATTTATAAGTGCATGTATATCATACATCGCTTAGCTAAGCATAATTTCATAATTTACCTTGCTAGTATCTTTGTCCCAGATTTTGTTTAAAGCATTGAACTATTTGCCTCAGTTCTGCCATTTTAGTAATCTGGTGTAATAAATAATCATATGCATATTCTTCCTCTATTTCAAGTCTTGGTATGGCTCTCAGAAATGATTGTGTATGTAAAAATACATGGCAGTTTAGTAACTAAGTTCTTGTAAATAGTTTGCCCCACAGAAGATGAGTTTCAGAAACATAGTGCAAGGTTTAAGAGTGTTTCCTTTTCTTGCTGTCCCTTTGAAGCTCTTCTGCTGGTCATTCTCACTCTTAGTACAGATAAATATACCGAGGATTAATGGTGTACATGAAAACTTTCATAACAAAAGGCAGCACTGAATTGGAAATTGTCATGTCAGGCATTAATAAAATATATACAGAAAAGCACTGCAAATGTAAACTTCACTGTAACCCTTCACTTAGTAAATATATCCTGGTAAACAGCTTTTGTTTCTGCTGCTATCAAATTTAACCAATCTGATATCAGGAGCAGCATCTGCCGTTGCAGAGTATGGCAGACAGGATTGAGGTATTATCTGCCATATTGTCAGAAATTGTAGGAAGAGAAGTTTTGGGACCACAGCCAGGAGCAGGAGTGAAGAACAGCATCTACGGATGCTCGTGGAAGCCCTGCCTGGGCTACGCTGTCACTGCAGGGCTGCTGCCACCTCTCATACTCCATCCCTAACTATGGGTGCATCCTCCAGAAAAGTGCTGGAAGCACTGTTGATTAAAACTTAGTTGTTTCAGAGTTATTCTGTGATGGCTGAAGCTACAAATTTCTCAAAACGTTCAGACAGGCCTATACAACTTAATCTGATTTTTAGCTGCTTTCTGGAAAAGCTACAGGCATGTTTCCCTCTGTCGAATACACGCTGCCTCTTCTAACCAGGCAGGCAGCGCGAGCTGAATGAAAAGGAATAGACTTAGAATAATTTAGAACTCAGAACTCCACTGGAGTATCTTTCTTATACTACAGAAATACTTTAAAATGGGGAGGGGAAAGGAGGAATTGCTTCCTAACCCATGGCCTGGTGCACTGAAGGATCTGAGGATACTCATATTGCTACAAGTAATAAACTGGCGTGAAAACACTGTTGGGTTTCTTCTGTATTCTGAAATTTAGTTCTTTATGGAATCTTTTTGCTTCATGGGGTGGAAATATTTTTGTAGTCTCTTTTTAGAAGATATAAATATTTCAACTGTTAGGTTTTTGAGAAATCGGTAGACAGGATCATTTGTTAAAACTGTTCATACAGGCTTAAAACCGTGTTGTAAACAGTAATTCAAAATGTCTGGTTTCTGCACCGACAGAGAAATATTTCTTTTTAGTGTAAAATTCAGTAAGAGGTGAAAGGTATGTACATTACCAAATAATTCTCTTACAGAAGCAATCTAGCAAAACCCTGGGTTTTCATAGTATTATTTTGTAAGCAGCATACTAAATACTTGAAAAATACTATGTTCTTGCAAATGTGTTCTTTCGTGAGTGTTCTAAAAATGTGAAATGCTTGTTTTAGTAAATGATTGCATTTAAATTTTCAGTATTACCTGTTAAATTTTTTTACATTCACAGAAACATCCACTTTGGAATATGACAAGAGAGATGGGGTTTTTTTAATACATGTGCCTCACTGAGAAAATGAGAACATTAAATTATTAATTCCAGGCAATCCTTTTGCATGAAAATTATGCACAATTCATTTCTAAATTTATCTGAAACAGTTAATCTTTGGGGAGATGTTTTTGAACTGCCTGTCTGCAGAGTGACCTCAAAAGAAGCTGGAGGAAAACTTAACTTGCCAGTATATTATATATAAAATATATATATTATATACATAATGCTTGCCA
>JAHREE010000482.1:1141245-1177218 GCA_033628505.1 Tringa tobata
ATATATAATAATATATATATATTATATATAATGTGTATATATATTACACACATTTTAAAGCACTGGTGTGGATGGAATGATGGAACCGATTATACAGATGAGCACTTTGCTGTCCACTGACTTCCACTCATCAGAACAGAAGTAAGGGAAGGAGGAGACCTGTGTAGCTAAGATGTACATAGCTTTGTCATAATCCTAGATGAGTTGGTAACTTTGCTTTTCAGAACTGTTTGAAGAGCGATCTTCCCAGCTAAGTCAAGTCACGACATAGTAATAAAATCAGCTGAGGTGTCTGCTTTCCTCCTGCGGTCAGTGTTCAAGCTGCTCACTGGTCACTCAGCATAGAAGAACTCCTATTGCCAAACTGTACCCGTGGCCATTTGGCCTTTGTGGAGTTGCTGGGTGTTTCTAAGTTCTCGCAGACAGCACAGTTATCCTCACAAACTTTATGCAAATTTTGGCAATGAACATATTTTCTGAGGTTCGGTTTCTTGTGAATACCTCTCCCTTTGTCCCTGTCCCTGCCTTCAAGGTATTTTGGTCCTTGTTATTGGGTCTGGATTTGAGAATTTGCAAATGCTAAGCTATTAATGTTCATGTTTGATCCTAACTTAGAGTATAAAATAATTTGTGTATCTGAAGTAGTCCCACCAGCATGCATATAGCTCCCAAAGAATTGCAAACCGGTACCCTTTCACTTGGTTGTTTCATAATTCCCTGTATTAAAAGGGTGCAGTAAGTGCTTTAAAAATATACTGGGGATTTTACATATACTGAAGTCAGTTAGAAGTCGAGGTTTCTGTAGCAGCTATAGCTCTGCCACATTTTTATACATACTAAGGCACAAAGGTTAGCATCTCTGCAGTAAGACTGGATTCAGATATGCATGGAGGGTGGTAGCTTCTGACATGTTCCACATTGTTGGATTTTGACATGACTTCTGTGTCAAGTTTTCATATATACAGCAGTGGCAGTCTTTATCTTGAAAATAAAATCCTTTCATGTAAGGCAGCTGAAGGGGGGCCACCTTCCATCAGGGCTGGGAGGCAGACAGAAGTGAGAAGGCATCTCAGGGGTGATCTGCTCAATGGGTTGTTTCAGGACACAGTGCCTTCTCGTAGGACTGAACAGAGAAAAATCTTGTCTGTCTTCTGTGACAGCTTCCTCGGTCAAGTGATTGCCACTGGTGTTTGTTACCGTTTCTGCTATTTTATTCCAGCTTATCAATGTCCTGGGCTGCGGGGAAGGGTTGTCTCCGATGGCAGTGATTTGCATGTGGCAGAACAAAGGAATGAAAAATTGTAATATTTGACATGCGGGGAGACAGTCCTGCTACGGTCTGCCAGCTATTTGTGTTCTTAAATAAAAAGGAGAGCAAAGAGAGACCTTCTTTCTAAATAATAAACTTAACTCTTGTGTTCTGTTACGTGTTTTTTCTTAGAAAAATACAATACCAGTCCTCTGTGGTTGTTTTGTAGCATATGGCAAATAACATTGCAGTTACACGAGGGATGGCATTGGATTAATTTAAATGAGTGTTGGAAGCTTCCCGGGGTTTGATTTTAAATACCATCCCTTGAGTGTGCTCTTTACTAATTAGCCAGCTTCTCTGTCCGGATCAGAGCGGAGGGTTCCCCTCACCGGGGCGGGTGGCTGTCACGGGGGCGGGCACTGCAAAATTCCACAGTTTAGTAAAAAGAGGAATGTGACTGTTTTTCTGGAATATACAGCGACCATTTCTTAATGGCCTTGATGCTGTTTGAAGTTGGAGGTCTGTATCTCCGGGGGTTTAGCCTCAGGCGGCAACAGCCACCCCCGCGCCGCCACCATCTCTACCGACCCCCATCCCAATGCCCTGGGCCCGGCTGGGGCTGCGGCAGGAGGGGACCCCCCTTTCCCCCCGGAGCCTGGGGGGAACCAGCCCCATGTCCCCGGAGCCAGGGGAGCTGCAGCCTGGGGCAGAGGGGGTGTGTAAATGCGCCTTAGCAGCTCCTGATGGCTGGGTGTGAAGTCAGCTGTCTGCGTGTAACTGCGTGACTTTAAAAGCAAACAAATAAAACAACACAAATCCTCTCATCTGCATGCTGGGGAGGCTAAAATCAGCTTTATAGAAAATTACTGTGAATTGTGAGAAGGGCAGATATAACATGGCAGCTCAAAGGATGCTTGTTCTGTACACATGTCAAAGCATCAGGTAGAAATTGTTTTACGATGTGAGCAGTAGTATTTTCAGTGTACTGAAATCTAGTGATTTTAGGATACTTACCTTCCTGCTATATATCTAAACAGCCATGCCAGTTGTCATGGCAATGTCTCATTTGGAGAGTTTTGGCTTAATTCAGCTGGTTTGTTTCTGCCAGAGAAGTCTGATTTCTGCAGTGACTATTGAATAGTTTGAGACTTAACTCCTTATTTTACCTAAAAAAGCTTTCTGAAATTTGCTGTTAACGCTGTGCAGTCGTTATGGGGTTCAGCAGAATCAACACTCACTTTTGTATTTGTCAAGCTCTGTGTCATGGCAACCCACTTGTGATACGCTTAGGAATAAAGTCTGTTGGCCAGTTCTTCCACTTGTTCTCCGACAGCTTAAAATCCAATGAGAAATGGTTTCTATATTACTTAAAAGCATTTTGTGATATTTTTGTCGCTACATCTTTGAAGTATTTCCTTGCAGTCCTCCTTATAAGCATAATTCTTCAGCCCTTTTTTTGTCCTGCACGTACTCACTTCCATGGCATCACTCGGTGGCCGCACGCTGAGGTGGTGACAGCACCGGGGCTGGGGGGGGTGACTGCACAGGGAGCTACACAATAGTCAGTGCAAAGGACTTTTGAAAAAGGGGGAAGGATGGACATTTTTACCTAATGCACAGTTTAATCATGTACCCCTGAGTAAATTAGCGTATCAAGAATAACTTTATAGATTCTAAAATACAAATTTTAATTCAAGAACACCTGTCAGTGTATTTTGTCTGATACATGGTTACCGAGCTGGAGCCTTCTCACTAAGACATCTGTTTAAATTCTCACTCAAAGTGTTGGGGTACTTGAAAAAGGCACTTGAAAAATGAGCAATGTGTACTGATAAATTGGCGTGGCTGGCCTTGGGAAAGTCTCTAAGTGCTTGGTTGTGTTTTTTTTTTTTTTTTGTAAAGCACAGTAATCTTTTTAGGGAAAGAAGTCCTTACAAAATCTGAACAATATCAAATATCACAAACTGAAAAATGTCCTATCTCTGAGATAGGATGCATCTTTGATGGGGGTGGGGTCCGAGGGAATGGGCAGCTTTAATTCTCATGCTGTTAAAATATTCAATTTTCACTTTACATGTGATTCTGTTGTTTTTTTAAGATGCTCCAGCTGAAGGTTCTGTTACAAACGGAGGCACTGCCGCTGTCACAGCTCTGAATGATGACCTGGATATCTTTGGTCCAATGATCTCTAATCCTTTACCAGCAGCTGCTGTACCTCCTGCTCAGGTAACGTTCATTTAGTTATATGTGCATGTAAATATGTGTGTGTACATGCGTATTTTTCTTCAAGGAATTGTTCATTCACACAGAAGGAATGCAGACTTCTCAACACTGATGGGTGGAGACTCTTTAGCTGTTACGGCTATATTTTTCTCACCTCTTCAGGCTTCCATGCTGCTTGGATATAGAATTATGAGATAATATGGTCTTCTCTTCTGATTCCAGCTGGTTATCCAGCTGTATTGGATTCTGTCTTACCCTAGTGATGGTAGTCATGTTTTCTTC
This sequence comes from Tringa tobata, assembly GCA_033628505.1. Taxonomy (NCBI): domain Eukaryota; kingdom Metazoa; phylum Chordata; class Aves; order Charadriiformes; family Scolopacidae; genus Tringa; species Tringa tobata. The sequence continues at coordinate 1,145,003 of JAHREE010000482.1, forward strand.
TAATTTATATTCTTTTGTCTTGGGTTGTTTTTTTTTTTTCATAGGTATTGCTTAATGTATTCTTACTTGATATTCTCAGGTTATTGGGCTTTAAGTCATACTTTTTAAGGACCTCTTATTGCTTTGTGATGCTGATACAATACAGCATCAGGAAAGGATACAGCAGATGCATCTGTCTTAAATGCTGCTAAAAATTTGGTGTCTCGAGCTTCATACTCAAAATCAAGAATGGATATCTAGAAGGACAGATCTTCCTTCCTGGGCTGATCTGATTTTGTCTCATCTTGGGATTTGTATGTCTTTCTGTCTTCAAGGAAGGGTAGCACAACTCCTGCACCTGGCTCACTCCCTGGTCTAGTTGGGGTGTCCCTGCTGACTGCGGGGAGGTCGGACAAGATGACCTTTGCAGGTCCCTTTCGGCCTGGACCATTCTGTGGTTGTACGATTCTCTCCTACAGCCATGGTAGTTTGGAAGACACCCCGTTGCCAAGCCTGTTGTAGCTGAGAAAGGCAGCTTTGGGACAGACAAAGAAGATGATTAAAGTTGCAGCTTCTCTTCTTGGCTGTGGTGGAAATCTTTGTTCAAAGTGCCAGAAAGAACAGTATCTGAGTGCTTGTTGTCTGCTGTTCTACTGTGTTATGTCAAAATTGATAGAGGGAAGTAGAGGAACACGACTATAGAGGTAGATGTGAAAAGCGGCAACTCAGTTGTAGCTTCACTGAGCTTTTTAATGTATCCAGTTTTGGCGTAGATTGAGTAAATTCAAATCTAGAATCCTGAAGTTTCCACTCAGCCCCTAATAAATGGGTCAGTGGTAGTGACACACGTAATGGATCGAATTGGCTTTGTTTTCCCCCTTTCCTGCCTTTCTGAAGATTGAAGTGATGACTTCTGTATGTAGTTACCGTCTGCTCAACAGAAAAGATTTTTGGGTTGTTATTAATGTTCACTAATGAGTCTTCTCTGAGGCCTATCAGAATTTCAGCTTTCTCTTGCTTCTATTCCACGAGCAAGTGATGTGACCTGCTGGTTTAGCAGTGATTTAGCTGTAGAATCAATACAGAAATCCAAAAGAAGGCTAGATATTCAAGTGTGAGAACCAAAGTGAATGGTGATTCTTTGGATGGTGATAGTTGGTGATGGGGTAAATAATGGCTGCTAAAGTATATTTAATTATATGTATTAGCAATTAAAGAATAGATCATTTAAAGTGCATTTCTGTGATAAAGATTGGTCACTAGACCTTCTGTGAGAGAAATATTTTGATACATGTAGTTTATAGAATCATAGGATGGTTAGAGTTGGAAGGGACCTTAAAGATCATGGAGTTCCAACCCCCCTGCCCTGGGCAGGGACACCTCCCACCAGACCAGGTTGCTCAAAGCCCCATCTAGCCTGGCCTTGAACCCCTCCAGGGATGGGGCAGCCACAGCTTCTCTGGGCAACCTGTCTCTTACTCTGCTGGTTTCTAGACCAAGTATGAGACACTATGTGGATTAAAAAGCAGTAGAAAGGATATTATTCTCAGTATCTGGTAAGTATCACCTTGTTTGCATACAAGAAAGCATGAATGTGTTTACTTGCTGTTAACAAACAAGTCCAGATTTTACCATAATCAGGCACAGAAACAGAACTTTTATCAAATATACAGTCCTTATGGCATTTTACAAAATTTAATTCTTGGTTATCTTCTATTCTTAATTCTTTCTCAAAGCAAATGTATTAGAACCAATTGAGAGTTGGGTTGGTAGCAGAAAATAGATTTCCAGTGCTGATTACATGGATTGTTTGGTAACTGGGACAAAGAGGATATTCTGAAACACCCCGCAGGTGTTTCAGGTTGGTGGTGTCTAGTCTGGGAACTGATGCTGGGCAGCAGTTGAGGGTGCCTCTCATTTGGCAGTGGTGTGAGTATTTTGCAAGATCTTTCAGCTTGTAATATGGATAAAAGTTGTATGGGATTCAGAGAAGAGTCAGGAGGATACTGGAGACTGGAAATGGTGCTTCATAATGAGAGATTTCAAGAATTCAGTCTGTTTAATTTCTTGATGTAAAAAAGTGGTATAACTATTTTGTGTGGGACTGCAAATGGGAAAGTGGACATAAACTAGAGCTCAGTCAGGTTGAATAATCCTAACATTCAGTCTCTGCATTTGGATTTGGAAGATATCCATAAGAAATCCATGGACAAGTCTTAGTTGAGATGAGTAGCACTTGTTTGTATTTTAAGAGAACGCATTGAATTAAAAAAATTAAGTAGAAGGGATCAAGTGTGGAATAGTGTGGTTTGCTTTCTTGCTCAGGGTTATTTACCGTGGTGTTCTGTATAGTAGGTGGTTCTGAGATACCTCCGTGGGATTTGCGAACATTGAAAGAGAAGGGAATTTAATGGTGCTCCTTCAACTTATTTGTAGAAGCAATATATGACTTGATTTTACACGGGATTGCTTTTGTTTTCTAGCTTAACTGAAAAGGCAGCATATAGTACTAAATGCATATTTTTTATGGCACTGTGGAGCACAGAAATGTCTGTTTGAATGTTTTATTGTGAGACTGAAATAGTGTGATGTCTGCAAACCTTAGGATTTATGACCACTGACATAACCAAGGCATGATTTTCAAATGAAAACAAAAGCATTTGGTTTTCCTTTTTCAAAGGTGACTTGAGCATTCAGGTGTATGAACCTTTACTCTGCTTTCAGATATGCTTTTGTTACAGTTTTCTAAAACACTGTGAATATTTCTTCCTACTGTTCTGTATAGCTGGATGCTAATAAAAACTGTTGAATTTGTAAAGGACCGGTAAAGAACAATATGTGAATTACTAACTTTTTTTCTAGAATTTTGTCTATCATCATTTTGCTGCATCAGAAGAAGCATAGCCAGCAGGTTGAGGGAGGTGATTCTCCCTCTCTTCTCTGCTCTGGCGAGACCCCACCTGCAGTACTGCATCCAGCTCTGGAGTCCTCAGCACAGGAAGGACATGGACCTGTTGGAGCAGGTCCAGCGGAGGGCCACAAAGATGATCAGAGGCTGGAGAACCTCTGCTGTGAGGACAAGGCTGAGAGAGCTGGGGTTGTTCAGCCTGGAGAAGAGAAGGCTCCGGGAAGACTTGATAGCAGCCTTCCAGTACCTGAAGGGGCTACAGGAGAGCTGGGGAGGGACTCTTTGTCAGGGACTGTAGGGATAGGACAAGAGTAACAGTTTTAAACTGAAAGAGGGTAAATTTAGACAAGGAAGATAGATTTAGAGGTAGATAGAGGTAGATTTAGACTTAGGAAGAAATTCTTTATTGTGAGACTGGAGCAGATTGGCCAGAGTTGTGATGCCCCCTCCCTGAAGGTGTTCAAGACCAGGCTGTATGGGGATTTGAGCAACCTGATCCTACCGGAAGGTGTCACTGCCCATGGCAGAGGGGTTAGACTAGGTGATCTTTAAGGTCCCTTCCAACCCAAACCATCCTATTATTCTATGATCGTGTTCTCTTTGGTGCTGGAAATGCCTTAAGTGAAACACGGTGGAAGAATAGGCATCATACTTCAAAACCAGAATGGACCAGCTGGAAAGGAACAATATTTTATGTTCTAGAGAAGGGAAATCTGAAGAAAGAGTTAAAAATGAGGCTGCAGGAGAGATACGAGTCTTCAAGTCTACAAAAGGTTGATTGCAAAGAAAAGGCTACATTGTTAGCTGTGAGTACTGAATATATGGGAAGAAATACATTTGAATTTTTAATCTAATTGTAAGGATAATTATGTTCTTATGTGTATCACCCGAGACAGCGATAGACATCTTCATCTGACTTTTTCAGGTATTGCTGATAATTTCTTAAATCAAGCGAGCAGGTGAAATTTCTCAATGTTTTTCTTTGATTGTGTGAACTGAATATAGCTGAGTGCTCATTTCCTCATCGGTTATTACCAGGAAATAACAGCTGATGGCTTTTTAGTGGAACTGTCTAGATGTCTAAAAACAAAATCTGCAAAACCAAACATAGGAAGAGTTGAAATAACCAGCAAGTCCCTAGAGACTGCAAAGATAAAAAGCACAAGAATTGTACACAGAATTTAAGACCTGAGTAGTGTACTGCCTTACTTGCTTACGTAAGAATAATGATGTCCTAGGCTGTGTTTTTTCTCCTCCCCTGGAATGCAGGTAGCTTTTCCAGTCAGCGGGGAGAAACTGCAAATGTTATGTGGGGTCACGACTTATCACCATATAAATGAGAAACAGTAGAGGGCTGTTTTTCCACAGCTTGTTCCCGCTTTCCTACAGGGTGCCAGCCACTGCCAGAGACCTGCAGGTAGCAGGAAAGTGCACATGTGCCATTTTTTCCTTCTGCAGTCATTCACTCAACTGCAGGTGTCCCACTGTCCACTTTCCTCTTCCATTTCCCCTGCTGCCACATCTCTTTTCAGTTTGCAGATGTTGGAGCAGTGATCCCTGCTAGGCTTTGACACAGGCAGAGCTTCAGATGGTGGGCATAGCCCTGCAAGTCACAGGCTGTGGGGTGGAGTGCCTGGACCCCTCTCCCTGTGGCCACGAGAGGTGGTCTTCCTTCCTGCAGAAGCACGCTGTTCTTCAAGAGCTGTATCATGTGGTAGAGGAGTTGCTGCATCACAGAGGATGGAAGGGAGACAGGATGGAAGGGAGACAGGATCTTCTCAGGGGCACAGCAGCTTCAGGACCGCAATTGCAGTGGTGACACAGGCGGAGTCTGCTCCTGTCAGAGCAGTAAGTGCAAGCTCTGGAGAAGGCGTGGAATGGAAGCTGGTGACTTCTGGCACTGAGAAAGTGGCTCCAGCTCCACGTGAAGACTTGCAACTATGGGACTGGCTCACTGCCTGCAAAACGGAAGAGGTGCTTTCAAGTGAAGCATCTGAGGCAACTGATTCTGAGCCATGCAAGGCCACCAGGATGAAGCAGTCCAGCAGAGGGCCACGAAGATGATCAGAGGCTGGAGCGGCTCTGCTGTGAGGACAGGCTGAGAGAGCTGGGGTTGTTCAGCCTGGAGAAGAGAAGGCTCCGGGGAGACCTTAGAGCGGCCTTCCAGTGCCTGAAGGGGCTACAGGAGAGATGGGGAGGGACTCTTGATCAGGGAGTGGAGCGACAGGACGAGGGGTAATTGGTTTTAAATTGAAAGAGGGGAGATTTAGATTAGATATTAGGAAGAAATTGTTTACTGTGAGGGTGGTGAGGCACTGGTTGCCCAGAGAAGCTGTGGCTGCCCCATCCCTGGAGGGGTTCAAGGCCAGGCTGGATGGGGCTTGGAGCAACCTGGTCTGGTGGGAGGTGTCCCTGCCCAGGGCAGGGGGTTGGAACTCGGTGATCTTTAAGGTCCCTTCCAACCTGAACCTTTCTATGATTTGCATTGAAAGTTCTCACTGGTAACAGCACTAAAAGACACCTGGATGTAATTTTTTTACAAAACATTTCAGAACAAGCACAGTAAAAAGCCCTGACAGCCTGCCTGTATTTTAGTTTTTCAGTTGTGGACTACAGCAAGTTCTAGATAATTATGCTTTCTCAATGAATGAAATGTGCTTAAAAACTCTAAGCCAACTATAAACAATTTTTTTCAGATATTTAGTATTTTATTACTTTAAGTAGATCACCTGAAATTTTACTGTTCCTTTTCTCCAAAAATACTGTTCATCTCAGTGGTAGCAGTACACTCCAAAGCACTTAATCTTTTGTTTTAGCTCTTCTCTAATCTATTCTGCCTGTGAGAGGATTAATCAGTTGTGAATTGTAAACTCCTTATTGATTTCTTAATTATTTTTCATAGTTTAACTACAGCTCATGATTTATGCTTCTCACTGATGAAAAATGTAGGAGCAACAGGAATGAATTTGTGTGTGTCCACCCTGGCACTGATCGGATATTGAGTTTTCCTTGTTCTGTAACCACCGCCTGGTCCAGTCCTTTTTCTCTATTTAGGTACTGTGTTTCTGCCTTTGGTCATACAATATCTTTTTAAATCCTCGTTTGCTTAAAATTAATTTCTGTAAATGAGCTGGTTTTTATTTGGTTTAGGAGAGGGGATGTGCAGTAAATAATTAACTTTATGTCTTTTGCCTGTTTCATTCAGTAGCCTGTCTTAACCTTTATTTCCCAGAGCACTTCTGCTAAACCAGCAGCTGCCTCCTTGTCTGCAGCGTCGGGGGATCTTGATCTGTTCACTGAGCAAACAAAATCCGAAGAGTTGGCAAAAAAACAACTCTCCAAAGACTCCATCTTATCACTGTATGGCACAGGAACCATACAGCAGCAAAGTGCTCCGGGTAAGTAATTTTCTAAAGGTTCCATTATTTTAAGCTTCACCTACAACAGTTATCTCCTACTCGTGTAAAATGAAGGTTGGGTACCTGCTACCTATATTCACATGAAGATTTTTATTTTTACCATTTATAAAAATGAGAAAATTACTGAAATGAAATAAATAAAAATAGTGAGATTTTAATTTATTTATAGCTGTTCAAATTATCAGGTATACAATTTACTGAAAGATCTGTGAATTCAGTGTCTGCTGTCTGATTAATCTCGTAGGGTCTGAGTCTCTGCTGTGCACAGAACAGGCTGCTGGCATCAGCACAGCTGTCAGAGCTTGAGTTTAGCCATGTTTTTATGAAAGGAAAGACTGCCAGTACAGTGATGAAAGGTTTCTGCTTCATCACAAGGGTTTGCCAAACTCTTTTTGGCACTTACCTTCTGGTGGAGAGTCCCTTTCCTTTGAGAGGTGTTAAGCAATTTCTTACTTTACCAGACACTAAATTAAGAGCATTGATGTACCTCCAGACACAGTTATCCTTTAAAATGACTTTGGTGCACTTCTGACTTATGGGATGGGGAGAAAATCACAAAACACTTCTGCTGAAATCTTCCTTTCTGCGGTACAGGTATGTTCATGGGATCGTCTTCTATGCCATTTACCACGCAGCCATCAACCCATTTTCAAGGCTTTCCGGCCATGGGAGTTCCTGTGCCTGCAGCGACCGGGATGATGGGAAACATGATGGGACAATCGGTGCCAGTCATGGGACAGAGCACAGGCGTCATGGTAGGAATGGGAATGCCCAATGGATTTACTGGTACTACACAAACTGGTGTGATGGGACTTCCTCAAAATGTCGTTGGACCTCAAAGTGGAATGGTGGGACAGATGGTCACGCCACAAAACAAATACGGATTGCAACAAAACCAACAGGCTCAATGGAACCTCTCTCAGGTAAAGACTTGCTGTTCCCAGACGAGTGCGTTAGAAAAGAGGCTGCTTTTCAACAGCTTTTCAGCAAACGTGGCTGTAGGAGGGAAGTTGGGAGGTAGCGAGTTACAGACCACCGGACTGTGAACTGCTCAGAGGTACTGGGAAAAAAAAATCAGTCAATAATTAAAGACAAATAGCATATAAGAGGAGAATAAATTTTGCCAAAGTAGACCAAACTTAGTTCTCTCCCTCTGTAGCTACTCTCATCCCGGCGTCTGAACTACCCCGGTAAAAAGCGAGCTTAGCTATAGTGACAAAATACTGAAATGTAAACACAGCCTTAGAACTAAAAGCAGAATTTAATTGCTTGAGGATAGCCATTAGCAATTAATACTTCCATTTACAGACTTCAGGATAAATTTCAGTAGAATGTGCACTCTTAACAGTCTCCTATAGCTAATTTTAGGCTAATCCATTATTTACCTGTAGCATTTCTGTGCTATTTTTTTTTTTAAATTTCTTAAACATGTTTAAAAGGTTCTCTGAAAGTGTTAGTGTGCACTTAGTGCTGTATTTGTACCTTATCCAGTGAAACATCTTGAAATCAGGTACTTGAGAGGTTATTTGGGAGGTTATTTGGAACAAACCAAAATGATTCCCTTGGAGTTCAGTATGGCAACTGATAGCAACTATTTTTTTCACGCTATTCTTTGAATTATAAGAACAATTTAATAATTCCATGCTGCTTATTCTAGTAATTTTGGAAATTAATCATAGTGACTTATTTAGATTTTATATATTTATTTTTACTGTTCTACTCAGTCCTGGTCTACTCACACCTCAGTCAGGGTTTGAGAATGTGGGCAGCATTTCCTACATGGATAAAACAGCCCCTATTTGAAAATGCAGGCTGACATCCTGCTTGGAAAAGTAATTTTTAAAAGGTGAGAATTTCAAAATGTCAAACCAAAAAAAAAATAATCTGTGGATTTACTGTTAACAGTCTTTTTTTAGGTATCTAACTTAAAAAAGACTAGTAACAGCTTTGAAATTGAAGTCACGCTTCTTATCAAGCCCATGTTAAAAGCTGGCTCCTAAGACAGGCTCGTGGGCGTTTCTGTATCCCTTGCCCGTGGGGTGGCAGCGCCGTGGGGACGTCCCACGGGGTGGAGGGGAACTGTGAGCTGGTCTCTGACTGCAGCTGAAAGGGGGAGAGCTTGCTTTGCTCACCAGAAAAGCATGCTTTGTAGAGTTAGTCTGCTTTCTAAGAATTCTGCTCCAGAAGAGATTGACAACTAGGTGAAGTGTGTTCTCATCAGCTTTTTTGAATTTCCATGCTCCGTGATGGGTTGTTTTTTGCAGATACACACGTGGATGCTCACAGTACTCAATTTTACCCTGAAATGTTAGTCTGCAGTTTATTTAACAATTTTTTTCCACCAGTGTTACAGTTTCATTTTGCAACCCAGTATTGTCCACTCATGTTCACCTGAACTCTGATTTTTTTACCTAATGCTGTCTCTAACTTGAATCTAATGTTGCTTATCCAACATTCCTGTTCATCAGCTCTGATTATTAATTGCTCCAAACGCTCTTTTGCTCTCAAACTCATGAGAGGGGATGTCTTCGCTCTGTCTATACATCTAAGCTTTTGGCTTCTCAATAAGTGTCCATTTTTTAGAAGGCAAGGGATAGTGACCTGAAGAATGCTTTTATGTTAGGCACTGAAAACTACAGTGACTGGATAGTATTTGTAGAGAGTAGAAATATTTTTGCACCATCCCTGAAGTGAATGTGCTGAATTTTGAACTCTTTCCCACCTTTAACTAGACATCATCTTTAATTTCGTGTCTATCATTTAATTTTGTTTTTGAGACATTACAGTATCTTGAGTAGAGAGAATAGTTAGATTTAGATAATACTCAACTTTATAAACCTGCCTAATTCTTTGATTGCCACCGAAATGGACAATTGCTATAAAAACTTGCGTATTCAAGATTTTGACGTCTCCAAAGAAGTATTGCAGGAACAAAACACATCCAGAGTTGCAAATGCAGGCAAGGCTGTTACTTGCTTTGGTGTCTCTTTATTGCAGTGGCCACAGTTCTGTTGGTTAGCTTTGAAACTCTGAAAGCCAGCTGAGACCCATGGGGCTCCTTTGTCACAGCCCCAGCGAGCTCCCCAGCGGAGTGTTCATGCAGACTCCACACGTATGCCCCGTCCTGCAGCTGGTCGGGGTGTGCAGTGGTGACCACGTGAACAGAAACCAGTTCCAGAAAAGCTGCCATCTCGAAACATGCTTAGAAACTTATATTGGGTCCATATTTTTATTTAAGAAATACTAATTTCAGGGAAAGGTACTTTAACTGGGTTGCTAGTTTGCTGACTGCTTTCTGGCTGTTGGTGTGTTGTGTTTCGGCACGGGTGCTAACTAGGCTCATGTGTGTGCTCTGTAGATGAATCAGCAAATGGCTGGAATGAATCTCAGCAGTTCTAGCACCGTGATGGGCTTTGGCCAGCCCCCCAGCACAGCAGCAGGATGGACTGGAACCTCCTCTGGTCAGACTCTCAGCACACAACTCTGGAAATGAAAGTTGCAATGGAAGCCTCCCCCAGAGCAGCGACCTGACATTCCTTGTTCAAATGCATTTACTTTCACTGTCCCTCCCATGTACCTACTCTGTTTCTTTTTCCCCAGCTGTTCAGATTAAGAATATAACTGACTGACCGTGTTGTGGTCTATATTGATTTAAATTTGATGTAGTGAAAAGCAAATCAAGAATACATTTATGTATCATCGGCAGCGTTTTCATGCAATGCATATGATTTCATAGACTATATATTTAAGAAGCTGCTTAACCACATACTTAATTTTTCCCCTCAAAATTCTAGATCAAATGTTTGCATATAAGGGATGTAGCTATCATGTTAGTAATAGCCAAAAATATGAACCCTGACCCCCCAAAATTACCCAGTAATCCTGTAGAAGGTACTGTATGAACAAATGTTTAATGATATATAAAATAGAATGTAAATGTATCACTGAGCAATGTTTTCTAGTATATCAAACAAATTTTGTTTCATCATACATTTCACTGTGATGTTATTATGGTGTGCATAACAGGGAATATGGTTATTGAAAGAAAGATAAACCTGGATGTTGCTGTAGTTCTACAAATCAATAGTTTATTCTTTTAAAAATGAGCATTTGATCCATGTGAGTTTCCTGTGATAAAGTATCTGATCTGGCTGCTGAGGCACACACAGTATTAATGCTGCCAACTAGCGACACAATATGCATACAAGGGAACTCAATGTGAACAGATATATTTTTCTTTGCAGAAATTTCCAGGTTTATGACAGTGATTGTGTTTACATTTTATGGTGCCTCGTAATGATAAAATGTTATTTCCCTATATTAAAAGGATAAATCCATAAATGATTGTGGGTTTTTTATTTCATTATTGTATGACCTATTTGACTGCTATTTCTTCAAGAAGTCTACTTTCAATGAAGGAAAACATGTTCAATTTTGAGGATCTATTTATGCAAATATTTAGATCAACAGTTTGTGATTTAAAATCAGTACATAATTACGCTGTTAAGCTGGGTAAATACAAAAAATATATACATAAACGATGATTTTGAAAATGCTCCATTGCAGCCATGTTTCTCTCGATTGTTTTTACTATGTGGAAACAGCCTTAAAACAAGGGTAAGTGTCAGTTTATTAAGAGGCGAGTTCAGAAACGCATGCAAACAAGTTAGAACAAAGCACACCCACGTGATTCACTTGTCAGGGTATTTGACAGCTTCCTTTTGCTTCCGCAGAAGTCCATCGGGTGACCATTGCAAGGTCTCATGCAGAAGGAGACTGTTCCGACGCGCCCCTTGTCCTGTCCTTTCTGTTCAGCTCTGTCCCCAGGTCATACCTCAATACTGACTGTGTCCAGATGGTATTTTGGCTCGTTAGCTAAATTTACTTTTTCTGTTCGTGTGTGCCATACAAGAACCTATAAAATAACACTTCTGTTAGTAGAGTCATCTGCAGACAACATGGAAGATTTGTACTAAGTGTGGAAATGGGTACCTTTGTGCAGTTGTTTGCTTTTGGTTCCAGTTCCTCCACTGTTGTTATCTGTTTCAGAAAATCAGATTCTTGCATTCCCGGTTGAGAACCACGACGCTTGAATACGGCTTTCGGATGCGACAGAATTACTTGAAGACTCACAGCAAATCCTTGAAGAAAATAGGGGAAAAATGTTAGAAAAAACCTTTAGGCTTCACAGTTTTGTCGAAGTTACACTTCAGCCTAGAGATCTCCCTTGTTCTTTTTAAAAATGTGTACATTTGATTATATGGATAGACAAAATTTGGTAGGTTGGTTTGGCCCTGAAGGTGCAATCAGATTTTTTTAATCGCACCATGTTTTCAAAATGTTTAATCAATTTCCTGTCACCTAGAGAACATAGGGGTTTTTGAATAAAATGTCGGGTGTTGCTAAGATCTGACTATCCTTCCTTTCTACTTCTAGTTAAGAAAGAAAACCAAATTTTAAGTAAAATAAAATGTATGAAATTTATATTGTACAAACACTTCTAGGTTTAAAGGTGCGAGTCAAAAACCAAGGCTAAAATATGTTAGTTATAACGGCTGTGGTCGTTAGAGATTATTAGCCTTTAGAGAGTTTTCATGTTATTGTTGAGGAAAGACAAGCCACAGTAATGTTTTGCCTTGCACACCGTGTCACTAACGTGGACTTGGGAATTGCTTTCCTCAGTGGTGCTCTGCAGCACCTGCAGCTGCTCTGGGCATGGCACAGCCCGACTGAGAGGGCTCCAGCGGTGCCCGTGCCTCTCTGTGCAGGGCTCTCCTCCAGTAACGCACGTCAGGTCCCTCAGGGGATTACAAACTAAGAAATTACCAGTTTGAACAAACCCCCCCTCTCTGAAGCAGCTCTCCTGATCTCCGGTTTGCCATTATTTACAGAACTTCCCAGTTTTCATTCAACAAGGCTGTCACGTGTATGCTGCTTTAAGTCTGACTCTAAACTTGACTATACTTGTAAAGAAAAATTAATTTGTAACTCCTTATGTTACAATTGCCAAGCCTACCAAAGAAATCCTATTTTGTCAGTTCAAAGTGGTTCCAGCTGTCCCTTTCTAACAGCAGTTGTAACAGTTTTGACGGCTGTTCTGAAAAACGGCAAGAACATTTAATTCTAAAGCCAGTATTAAAATTTTCTCATTTTTAAATGAGTATATCTTTATCTAACAGAATATAAATCTGTCCCCTTTTTTACTAGAATTGTCTTCCTACTGTATTTTCCTTTAAAGTATCTGTGGCTTTTATGGGAGCCTTTTAAAGAGGAAAATATAAGGAAGTAATTACTACATCACATGTAAAGAAAGCACACTGAAACCACTGTTATCTTAACCGGCACGCTCCTGCTTGTAGCAAAGGACAGGAAGATAGGAGAAAGTGATTTTTTTTTTTAATTTTTTTTTTTAAAGATTTGGAGGGTGCACTCGAAGACTATGGCTGGATGTAAACTGAGGTCCAAATTCACTGGTAGACACAGGTGAAGAAAACTTTATATCCTAAGAAAAAGAAGAATAGGTGTCTAGATGGGAAGGGCTTATCCACACCTTCCAGAGTTCTCTAGGGAATAAAAGACTTGCAGGAGGCGTGAGACACCTTTACTGCTTCCAGGGTCTTGTAGCCTGGCTGGGGGGGAGCACACGGTGGGCTCCATCCCACTGCTGCTTGGAGCCAAGTGTAATCATTTGTAAAGAGCCAACGTTGAGAGTCTAAAATCCCTCAGCAAGAGAGAGATAGCGCCAGCTTCTGCACCTTGAAAGACAACCATGGACTTAATCCATGACGAAGAAATCGGTCTGGTTCGGTTCAGTGGTTTTGGTTAGAGTTTGGGGTTTTTTCCTTCAATCGGGCAAACAATGCTGATTTTTGGTGTAACTGGGCTTTAGTGGGCGTAATATTTTGAGCCCGTCCAAAAATGTTTGCTTTGCAAGGGAAAGCATTGTTGGAGCCCTAATCAGCTGTGAGCTGCTGGTTTTTCTTTAAAAGATTTTTTTTTTTTTTTTAATTTAAGCTGGTCATCCATGAAGGAGAAAATGAAGTAAACCCCAAAATTAGTGGAGTGTCCTAGTTTTTAGAGTGGAGTCATTCTAAGCAAAAGACACACACGGACTTTCAGCTGCTTATCTCAGCTTGGCTCCCTGCACCCCCACCCCGTAGCCCGCACTTATCCAAACATTCGTTTCTCCTGGGTTCTGGTGTTGCAAAGCTCGCTCCTCCCTTGAGAAACTGGATTCAGTTCCGAGGATGGCGTTCTCCTGCGTGCGTATCTTCACCGTGCCATGCCCCACTTCCTACCCTGCTACTGCAAACCACCGTTTTAGGGTGTTATCAAAAACTCCCCATGTTTTCATGTGTGAAATAAAAGATTATTAAACCGAGTGTTGCACGTGGCAAGGCCGTGCGTTACCGTGCACTGGCTGGCCTGTGGCCTGAGGTTGGTTTCCTTGATCAGTGGTCAATGCAGTCTTTGTTTCTTAAAGAAATCCAATAAAGCAACAACTTGAAGAGAGAAAATAATTGAAGGAGACTTATTCTCCTGGTTGTCTAGTTCTTCAGCTCTGCTTTTTAACTGCTTTAATTCCACATGTATGGCATTTTGTATTTATGTAGACAGACTTCTGAGGGACTTGAGGGAAAACCATTTTCTCACAACAATTTTCAGTTGACTTTTTATCACAGACAGATCACTTCAGCATCAAAAAGAAAGGAGCTGGCTCTGGCTTTGACCAGACTGGCACTAGTTAGTTCTCTCAGCAGATAATGGTCCTGTGGTAACAGGTGAAAAGACACCGTTATTATGCATTCTGTCCCGCAAACAGGGATTATTCTGGGATTACTGTGTGCAGCAGAACAGAACAGTGCTACACGCATACAATTCTTTATTTCTATGAGGTCATATTGGGCTTAAGAACACATGAAATGCCACAGGACAATGTCAGAGAGTGTAAAGAGGCATTTATGGTTATTTTGTGTTTATTGCAAGGCTTTAAATTAAATCTAGTTGGCTGAAGAGCCGCTTAGATAAGAATTAATTTGTTGGAGGACATGATACCTAGGAGACATGGCAAAGATTACATCTGTGCTTTTTTCTACAGAAGCTGTTTCTGTTAATTCACACCTTGACTTGTGTTAGATCAGTGTGTTAGACGTCTGTTAAAAGCCAGAACCGTTTTTCTTCATCTGGTTAGACTGAGACAGATTTTTCTGCTGCGATTAATGCCTTTGCTTGCTGAATGCTCTGGATAGGATAGTAGCTGAAGGAATAATTTGGGAGTGTATAAATGCTTCATGCTCAGCACTGATGTTGAAGCAAATAATACACTGGCTTCCACGCAGTTCAAGGTACTGCCTTCAGCTTGTTGAACTCGCCATGATTTGGGGTTGGCTTCTTAAAAATAACTTCTCCCTGTGACATACTGTTTGGGTTGCAATAAGGCAGAAGTGCTCAAGCAGGAGTTTCTGTACTTCAGAACAAAGTCATGTGCTGACAGTTAATTTACCATGAAAGAGGCTCTCAATTTTAAACTCAACATTTAAAATAGTTGTTGCCCTTCGACAGATGGGTGGTTTGGGGGAGGTGTTTGAGTTTGGTGTCTGGCACAGCCACTCAAAAGCTTTTATTTCTGACATCCAGCAGTGGCTCTTTCAAAGATTACATGCATTATAATCATTATACATAAAATATACCACGTTTTTCAGTGCCATCCAAAACTGTTTGTTTCAGCTGAGTTTTCTCCACATTATATTGTCATAGTAATTGCAGTATGATTACAAATGCATACTAAATTTTTTTTTCCTATTTTTAATAACTTCAGTATTTTCCAATGCTTTCAAAAGAAAGCTTGGATGATTCTAAATCAAATGTGAAAATACTGTTTCATTAAACATTTTTAAAAATTAAACTTTTAGCCTTTTCTAAAGGTTAGACCAGGTGATCTTTCAAGGTCACTTCCAACCTGGGCTGTTCTATAATTCTATCATTAATAGACTAGCATAAGAAAGATGACATGTACTAAAGACCTCATACTAGGGCAAAATTAAAATAAATAAATAAATCAGGCCCTAGCAGAGGGACTTAAGAGGGACAGTGGATAAAGGTCTGGACCACAAGTGCAAAAGCTGCTTGCTCAGTGATTCACCAACATAGATTAAACTATGTGACTGAAGGAAAATAATGGCATGCCTGGTTGGATAGATGAGGGGAGGGCAGTGGACGTTGTCTACCTTGACTTCAGCAAGGCTTTTGACACAGTCTCCCACAGCATCCTCAAAGATAAGCTTAGAAGTGTGGGTTAGAGGAATGGACAGTGAGATGGATTGAAAACTGGCTGAAAGACAGAGCTCAGATGGTCGTGATCGGCAGCACAGAGTCTAGCTGGAGGTCTGTAACAAGTGGTGTTCCCAGGGGTCAGTACTTGGTCCAGTCCTCTTCAATATATTCATCAATGACCTGGATGAAGGGGTGGAATGCACCCTCAGCAAGTTTGCTAATGACACCAAACTGGGAGGGGTGGTTGACACACCAGAAGGCTGTGCTGCCATCCAGACAGACCTGGACAGGATGGAGAGTTGGGCAGACAGGAACCTGAAGAAAGTCAACAAAGGCAAGTGTAGGGGAGGAACAACTACACCTGGGGAGGAATAACCCCCTGCACCAGTACAGGTTAGGGGCTGCCTGTGGCAGACGAGCTCTGAGGAAGCAGACCTGGGAGTCCTGGTGGACAAGAGGATGACCGTAAGCCAACCATGTGCCCTTGTGACCAAGAAGGCCAATGGCATCCTGGAGCACATCAAGAAGAGTGTGGCCAGCAGGTCGAGGGAGGTCATCCTGCCCCTCTGCTCTGACCTGGGGAGGCCCCATATGGAGCACTGGGTCCAGTTCTGGGCTCCCCAGTTCAAGAAGGACAGGCAACTGCTGGAGAGGATAGAGCACAGGGCTAGAAAGATGATGAGGGGCCTGGAGCATCTCCCTTACGAGGAGAGGCTGAGGGACTTGGGTCTTTTTAGTCTGGAGAAGACTGAGGGGGGATCTGATCAACACCTATAAATACTTAAAGGGTGGGTGTCAAGAGGAGGGGCTGGTCTTTTTTCAGTGGTGCCCAGTGACAGGAAAAGAGGGAATGGGCACAAACTTGAATATAAGAAGTTCCACCTGAACGTGACGAGGAACTAGGAACTTCTTTCCTGTGAGGGTGGCAGAGCACTGGAATAGGCTGCCCAGGGAGGTGGTGGAGTCTTCTTCTCTGGAGATATTCAAAACCTGCCTGGATATGTTCCCATGGAACCTGCTCTAGGGCCTGCCCCTCGTGCAGGGGGTTGAACTAGATGATCTCCAGAGGTCCTCTCCAACCCCATATCATTCTGTGATTCTGTGAAATGACACCTCTGTTAAGAAAGGGTGAGAAGCACAGGACGAGGCATCCCTTGGCCTGGGCTGATGGAGCCACGAGGTGGCCACCGGGCATCATGAACTCTGGGAAGGGAGGAGCATCCAGGAACTCTGGGAAAGGACTGCAGGGGGTTTTGTCTCTGGACTGTCTCTAGTCCTTGCAGTCCCTGCTTCATCCTCGTAGAGCACAACGGGAGCCCAGAACACCTTGGTGCTGGTAACTGAGGCAGATTTAGTAAATTTAGCAGTAGTCCAAACATATTTCTGATTCTTCTTTAGCTGTACCTGAGGTAGGAAGAGCTCATCTTGGTGACCTTGAGTGCCCTTTGGAGTTCTGATGTGAAGCATTGCTGTGCCTCTTGGATGCTGTCCTTGAAGACAAGATGTATCTGGGCACGCTGTTAATAAGATTCCTTGATTAATCCTTCGTTCCATCATCAAGAGTGAGGAAAGACCCCTGGGGAATGTGCTGCTTGGCCATCCAGTGCCTGTTGGGCAGGGGAGACCTTGCCTCTCTGATGACATCTGACAGCCGATGCCTCTGGCTGTTGGCATCAGTCAGCACCACACGGGCAACAAGTGGCGCGCTGTGCGACACCATTGGGGTGCCTGGCATGCACCCCCCCTGCAATGGGAATTGCCTTCCTGTAGGTCTTCTGTGGTCCATCCACCCTCTGCATCTCATGGAGTTCTGTGGGCCTGGATTTGGACATGAAATTGAGAACCTGCCCTGAATTCTACAGGGCAATGTGGGGATAAACACTGTAGTTACTGGAGCACTGGGAAATTCAGGCGATGGAAAAGATCTGTCTCTGTGGTTCCTGACAGTGACTGTTCATGTGAACACTTCTAAAAATGGCCACGGACATCAGGAGTAGGACAAGGTTCCTTTGCTCTTTATTAGGGCATCAGCTGGCATTTCACTTGGGCAGCTGCTGAGGCTCCAAGGTCCTTCCCACACAAACTAGTCCATGGTTCTACATCCCCTGCGATGGGGAAAGCCCCAGCTCTGTCCCCAGGAGACACCTCCCGACCTCCCCGTCTCTTTACCTCCCCTCTGAGGCTGAAGAAAGTGCCTCCTCAATGCGGGCCATTACAGTTGCCATCATCTTCCTCAGGAGGTCCCTTCCTTTGGCTTCAGGAGGGCCTTTGGGCAAGCACACAGAGCAGGCAAGCCCGGATGCAGGGCCTGTAGCCAATTCTGTCCTCCCTGGTCGCCTCTGGCCTCTCTCTTACAAGGCACCGTTTCTCCCCCCGGTGGTGGCCCAAACACAGTCTCACTGGCCCACAGCACAGGCACCAGTGACCCCTCAGACCCCCTCATGCTCAGGGCACAGTGGCCCCTGTCTCTGCCCACAGAAGGGGCAAACCAGAGGAAAAAGCCCCGAGGCCTGGAAGCATGGGGCCAAAAGGCCTGGCGACCTGGCCAGCGCTAGCCCACCCCTAGCGACATGGGGACAAAGGGGCCAGACAGCCTGGCCAGCACAAGCCTAGCCCTTAGGACACAGGGCCGAAAGGCCTCGCCCGTGCTAGCCCAGTCCCAGGGATACTGCGTGAAATGGCTTGGCCAGCCTTGCCAGCACTACCCCGCCCCTACCAACATAGGGCCAAAGGGCCCAGATTGCTTGGCCAGCACTAGCCCAGCCCTGGGGACAAAGGGCCTGGCTGGCCTGGCCAATGCTAGCCCAGCCCCAGGGATGCAGGGTGAAAGGGCTCAACTGGCCTGGCCAGCGCTATGCCTGCCCTGGGGACACAGGGCCAAAGGACCTGGCCTGCCTGGCCAGTACCAGCCAAAGTCCTGGCCAGCGCTTTCTCCCTGCTGTTGGCCAGGCTGTCCTCAGCCTCCCGGGCTCCTTCCAACCCCACAGGGGTATCCAAAGCCAAAAAAAGCACACCAATGGCCACGGGCCACTCCGGGGGGCATCTTACCCATCTCCTGGCTCCTCTGTGGGTTTCAGCCCCTTTGGAATGTTGTCTCCCACTGAGTCCAAGGAGGGATCCATCTGTTGTCTGATGCCAGCTGGGAAGATGTGTGACAGTAGCCAGGTGGCCAACACCGGCCCAGCTGGCTACCACCCACCCCATGATGACTGCAAACTTCAAAACCATCCCATCCAGCTGAGTCAGCGCAATCTCCGTCGAGAAGCAGCAATGTGTCTCTCGCCTCCTCCCCATGCTGAGGCCAGAGAGGCCCAACAGGAGACAGGGGAGCTTTTGGCCACCTCTCCTGGGGCTGGGAGGTTCACAAGAGCCACCTTTGTAGTCTGGACAAGAGAAGCTGAGGGGGGATCTGATCAACACCTATAAATACTTAAAGGGTGGGTGTCAAGAGGATGAGGCCAGTCTTTTTTCAGTGACAGGACAAGATGTAATAGGCACAAACCTGTACATAAGAAGTTCCATCTAAACACCAGGAGGAACTTCTTCACTTTGAGGGTGACAGAGCCCTGGAAGAGGCTGCCCAGAGAGGTGGTGGAGTCTCCGTCTCTGAAGATGTTCCAAACCAGCCTGGACACGTTCCTGAGCAACCTGCTCTGGGTGGACCTGCTCTAGCAGGGGGTTGGACTAGATGATCTCCAGAGGCCCCTTCCAACCCCATGTCATTCTGTGATTCTGTGAAGCAGCTCCCAGGGTGCGAACATAAAGCATGCATCTGTTCTCCCTAAACAATCTGGACAGCAGCAGAATCACAATCTAATCTCTTGTCATGGGTGGTCAAAAACTGGTACTGGGAACAAGCCAACAGTAAATCACTAGCAGCATCATTTAATATAGAACACTTTAAACCAGGTCTATAATAAACAACACAATGCCAATCTCAGGATCAATGTCGCTTTTTGCTTACAACACCCACTTCTCTCTTGCTTTTCTATCTGAGGTCAAATTCGAGAACTCACCTGCAGTTAAAACTGAGGCGGAACTAATTCAGGTGGTGTGTTGGTTGCCAGACAAGAAGCAACACAGGAAACAGCTACTTTGCTTCCTGAATGGAGTGTAGCATTAGAGAATAGCAGTGTCAACCACAAACCTCTCAAAGGAATAAGCCACGTTTACTGAACTAATCTAACGTGACTGCCACGTGCGAGTAGATTTCAAAGAAGACTCTAAGGAAGTTGGCCAGCTACAGTCTTTGAGCTGATTGCAACAAAATCACCAGGACCTGTCTCCACTTGCAGTAGATTTGAATTTGGTCCTGTATCTTGAAGTCCAGAATAAGAAGTTTCCGTGCTTAAAAGCAAGGATTTGCTTCCTCTGAACAGTCACAAATTAAATCAGTGGTCCCAAACCTTTTAAGCAGTCATTCTTTTCACACCCAGCCTCACAAATTTTTGCAAAAATCACTGAGAAAAGATAGTTCTATAAACCAAAGAGAGACCCCTTACCAGTGCCTTGGGAATACACTAATTATAAGCTGGTGTAGACAGCTAAGCAGTTTAATATACGCACTTTTTTTCCCCCCACAGTAACATTTTCAAAAGAGATCCTTGATCTTCCTTATGTGCTGTATATGGTATAACCTGAGTTCCCGAGTTGTTTATATATTTGTTGCCAGCAGAAGGAGGAATGGCAGCAATGTACTACGGCACGGACTTCTGTTTTTTAGCAAGTCCCCAAGGTACCCTGGGGGGGACTGGGGGTCAGGCGATTGACAAGGGTGGAAAACGGAGTGTTAACATGCATCCTGTAGACTGCACCTGTTCAGATGCCTATGCAGTTACTGGCTCTGTTCTGTTTGTGCCCTTCCAATGTATTCCTGAGGGGAATGAAGATGCCAACTTTAAATAGTTTTTTACCAGCCTACCCAGCATCCACTTCCCTCATTGTTGAAATTAAAAATGTAATTTAATCAGTTATTTTTTGAAGACTAATAATAAAGTTTTCTTACAGAGTAGTAACTCCTTGTTTGTAGATCTGCAATAACCTCTATACTCTCAACCCTTGTATCTTTGTCTCTATAACCCTTCCTTCCATGACTTCGGTAAGAGCGCATGCAGATAATGTTCCTAATGGAGCTGGTTTTTCCCTCATGCCAGTGCTTCAGCCAGCAATTGCAAAGTGTAAACAACACCTTAAGAACTTTTCCATATATCTCATCATGTCTGGGTTAGACTCCCTTAGCCAATGTTGTGTACTGGCTTTTTGCCTGCTACTAATGAATTATGCTATCATCTTTATAACGCCCAGAAGTAACCACTTCCATAGCATAGTATCAATATGTATCTATAAATCTACAGGCAGAGACCCCTAAAATGCACAGCTGCAGTCCTTAATAGGCTGAACAAGTTTAGGGATTGACATATCTTGTTCTCCTGAGGAAATGCCTCTACCTAGACACTTGTATTTTTGTGCCAGGTGATGCTATTAACGTGAAATACTTCTACAGTGCAGACAAATTCACCTATTGATGTTTCTGTCTCTGAGTTATTAACAACTATTCGTTCTCCCTTCCCTCTGTTAACCAATTGCACTCTAAAATCTGTACATATTTTTCATCAAACATTTCAATCCATGTAAAAACATTCTGGTCCATAAACTGGAGAGACACCGGACCACTCGCTGGATCAGGAACTGGCTAAATGGCCGCACTCAAAGGGTTGCAGTCATCGGCTCTATGTCCAAGTGGAAGCCAGTGACGAGTGGTGTTCCTCAGGGGTCAGTACTGGGACCAGTGATGTTTAACATCTTTGTGGCAACATGGACAATGGGATTGAGTGCACCCTCAGCAAGTTTGCCGACAACACCAAGCTGTGTGGTGCAGCCAACACGCTGAAGGGAAGGGATGCTATCCAGAGGGACCTGGACAGGCTTGAGAAGTGGGCCCATGTGCACCTCATGAAGTTCAGCAAGGCCATGTGCAAGGTCCTTCACTTGGCTCATGGCAATCCCAGGCACAAATACAGGTTGGGTGGAGAATGGATTGAGAGCAGCCCTGCGGAGAAGGACTTGGGGGTGTTGGTGGGTGAGAAGCTCAACACGAGCCAGCAGTGTGCGCTGGCAGCCCAGAGAGCCAACCGTGTCCTCGGCTGCATCAGGAGAAGTGTGGCCAGCAGGATAGGGATAGGACGAGGGGTAACAGTTTTAAACTGCAAGAGGGAAGATTTAGCTTACATATTAGGAAGAAAAAAACAGTCTTTTTCCCTCTCCCAAAACATAAGGGTATCAAAAAAAAGAAAATAGCTGTCTATTTCTACCCCATTCTTGCCCTTCTATGCCTACTTTTCCCTCTTCCTCTCCTTCCTGGAAACAGGATATGCCAAAGTGCAACTATCATATCCTGTGCTGGGAAACCAGTCAGACTTCTGCACAGTGATGATTCATGTGGCACTTGTGAATATATACAAAACATTGTCTAAGCATGGACTGACAGCAAGACAGAGCTATGCGGTGTGCTAACTTCACAGCAGAAGATTGATTAGATACATTTTGAAGCTTTTCTGCCTTCATCTACTAGGCTATAGCTGTCAGTGATTTTTTCCCTAAGCCCAGTGTTTCAAACTATATCCATCTACAATTATCGCCATCATTCCAAATAACCAATAAAAAAATGAATAATTTCATGATAAAGTAGCATTTTACAACATGAGGTCTAAGAAGCGCCTGCGTTTATACTGCCTGGTGTAGACTGATGACACAGTGAAAGGCAAGGACTCCTTGCAAAAATTAACTGGATTAATTAATTTACAACTAACTTGTTTCAGACAAACTATACAACATAAAAGATAAGTTGCGGCATAGAATTAAAACCAAGCGAAAGTAAGTTCAGATATCACCAACAAGCAACTTAATTAGGTGATATGTGCAAGCTAGGACTTCCAGGATGTTCAGTGCTGAATGGCTGCGTAGAGCAGACGCACTTCAGAAGTTTAAAAAAGCTGCTTATACTGAGACATCTGTTTCTGTCCCACTCATAAAAAAAATATGTAAGAACAGTTATTCTGAGAAAAATTCACATATTATAAAATGTGGTACTTACCTGCCATGTCAATCGCAAAGGGCCTGTCAGCCCTCCAGCCAGTGTACCAGCCAACAACCTTGCCATTTTCCACAACTGGGCGCTCATACCGTCGTCCTCCTACCAGCCCCACGGGCCATACCGACACTTTGCGGGTTGTGCGCATCTGCAAGAGGCAGGCACAGGGTGACTGCATGTATGTTTTCCTGGGAGGCTTTTTTTGTAAGTGTTGGTGGAAAGTCTACACATTAATCATCAAGATTAGGTATTTAAAAGCAATTCAAGCTTACGGATTTCAGCCCAAGAGAGAAAGCATTAGAAAGCTGCATGTGCCCACTCATTTTCTGTGAACCCTCCAGCTCTCTAGCCTGCAGACACCTCAATTCTACTGAAAATATCCTATTCATATCATCTTTTAACACAGAAATTTTAAAAGCTGTGAAAAAACAGTATTGGTATTCTTGTTTGTTTGCGTTTTCAAAGGTGTAATAAATATTTTTTACCTACAAGACTGTGGCAATCTTGCCGTAAGCTTATTTCTATAGACTGCTTACATATTGTACAAGCCCAGAATATTATAATAATGATTAACAAATATACACTACATTAAGACAAGTACAGTTGAGGCCTATTCCTTAGGGAAAGGTTATCCCTTTCTCCTTCCAAGTGCTCTGTTTAGCAAAAACAAACACATTTTTACGTATTTGTAAGTGCAGTCCCCTATCGATAGATGTTGAAGTAAAAGACAGCCTTGGTTAAATATTAAACATTTCCCTCTCTTTCTGCCAAGGTGAAAGATTTATCATGCATATCATCTAGACTCCCAGAAGATGCACCAGAAAAAAAACGACAAAAAAGAAGCCGTCATGTCACTCTGGTTCACATTTCTAAGCTAGAAACATAAGCAGATTCACAGGAGAACTTTCACACAGTGAAGGCATAAAATAGATATTTAAAAATCCACACATATGTATGTACACACAGAAGACAGGCATGCACCTTCTCTCCTTTCAATTCTTTGTGTATCTTTAAATTTGTTTAGCAAAATTTTCACGCTTCCACCCTAATAACTATTGCAGCAAGTCAGACTATCTCACTCAGTCGCAGCAGTCCATTCTGGATAACAACAGGGTATGTATACAATTGGCAATAAAGGGAATTGTCGTGATAAGGATTCTATCCAAAGCATTGACTGTTTAATTTCCAGTGAGAGACCACCATGAATCTCTCTACAGGCTATTGTTAAACATGTTCAACTGTAACGGTTCTCCTGCTTAAGATTATTTTTCCAGTCTCTCACACTCCTTCATTCAGGAAATTCAGAATTAGCAATTAACTATTTGGATATAGAAATCAGTCAAACCTCCTCATGAAGATCTTTTAGCTCTGGTTTTAATGAAACATCCATTTCACAAATTTTTCTAACAGTGTATTTATATTAACATCCAAACATCAGACAGGCAAGTTTCCAAGGGCATGATCAAGCCACATACACCCAACAGTGCTACACCAGCATTAACGGCAGGACAAACACAGATGCCCACTAACTTTGTGTTGCCTTTAATACCTTCTGGAGGGTACGGATACCTGAACAAATTACAAGTGCACCAATTTACAGCATTTTAGCTACCCTGTACCAACTGCCTGTACCCATGGTAAACATAAAACGCGGCAAGATAAGGGCAGGCACGCTCCAACTACAAAAGGTAGCTAATTGGTGG
Source organism: Tringa tobata (assembly GCA_033628505.1). Lineage (NCBI taxonomy): Eukaryota > Metazoa > Chordata > Aves > Charadriiformes > Scolopacidae > Tringa > Tringa tobata. The sequence continues at coordinate 1,169,375 of JAHREE010000482.1, forward strand.
AAGATGAGACAAGTAAGTCCATGCCCTGTCTTTCCCGCAGAGGGAACATTTGGGCAGCTGTACTGCAAAATAAACCTGGTCACACAAGACTTCTGAATCGGGTCAATAGCAGCCACAGCATTTATGCTAGCACGACCAGATTGATCTACCTCAATATTTTCCTTTACACGGTGTGTAGGAAAATCTTGTCAATGAAAAGTATCTCACTGACCTCATGAAACCAGCATGAAATGACCCAAGAAGTTTTAATTATTACAGTCTTGGGACCATCTTGGTGTTTATGAGTTAAGTCAGTAAGACCACCACACACCAGAAGGAAGTAACCCTTTTAAAAGCTCTTTATTTTGTCTTTGGGTCGCTTTCTTTATTCTCATGGGTTATATTTTCGGAGAATCAAATAAGCACATGTCAAAAATAAAGCAATCCCTTTAAGAACAAACTGAAATAGCACATCTAGACTGGTATTTATGCTAATTCTGAAATACCTTACAAATTTGGGATATGCTATGCAGATGGAAGTAGGAATACTTCTTTTAATCTTCTGGGAGTAGCATTACTGCATTTAACATACTGATGCGTTAAGGCTGTATTTACGTATGATAGGAAGAAAGCTATTATTTGGATTAAAAATCCAACTTGCACCTGGAATTTGATGCTGCTTATCATTGGGACAGAAAAAGGTGATTCAAAATCATGTTAATTCTAAATAGCTTTAGTGCTATGGGTTAAACAACTGTCAAAACTTATAACTTACAAACAGCTTCCTCAATTACTCTTCTACCTTCATTTTAATGTGCGGTAGCACATGCTATCTTAATACTCAGCATTTTAAGTCCTAGTAGCTTACATGAATGGTATTCATCTTACTTACACTTAACTCTCTGTAAGTTAGGCATCTGGTCCATCCCAGTTAGACTTCTATGGTTAATGAACAGAGATAGGAACCTGCTGGTGTGGTTCAGCCTGCCTGGCTCAGACAGCTATCTGAAAGCAGGATGAATCTCCCTCTGGAAATGCTTTTCTCCTTTTTGATTATTTGAAGGGGGTCTTGGGCATAGGAGGAGGGCAATGCACTGCGTGGAGGAAGATGAGAAAAGATACTAGTACAAACCCAACGAAGAGGGGGAACACAATTGGGAAGGAACGAGCAAGGAAATGACAGGAGAGAGGAGTAACAACTGACCAAAGAAATCCCAGTGAGATGATGGGCATATGATAGTAAATACAATAGCAATAGAAAATCCACTGAAGATTAATAAGTGAAAATGCAGAAAATATAGCCAGGCAATAAAAGAGACAGTAATAAAAGCATTGCCAAAAATAGCATCTCATTAGTCAATCAAGAAAAGCTGCTTAATGGGATGCGCCGGACTGACGGACAGGGAAGATACCAAGCCAGTAACAAAATATAAAAGCCCAAGGGGAATAAAAGCAAACGACAGACAGAAGGAAACATGGCCATATCTCCTACAGTGAAAAGGCTGTATGTTTTTGCAGCATGTTGTTGATGCATTTCTATTTGAGATTCAAAGCTCTCAGCAAATGCAAACCTGGCTGCCACACACAGTAAGCTTTTCTTCTCCCTCTGTTCTCTCTCACTTCAACCCCTGTGTAACTTTTGGTCTTTACTGGTCAGGCTACAGGTCAAGGCTTGCCCCTCTCCCCATCCCAGCAAGGCTCAAGCAGATTTCTATGCTAAATCCCAATTTACCATTACCGAAGATGGGATCTAAAGCTCCTTCACTCCAACTCTTCCACAGGGGAAAATGTTAGGGGTTAAAGGAGGAGCATAGGCAGGATCTCTGCCAGTTCTCAGACAGGCAGCCCGCAATACTCACAGGTCATTTAAAGCCAAATTCTGCTTCAGCAAACCTTACATGACTGCACTAGAAGTCAGGGGAACAGCTCAGCTGCAATGATGCTATGCCAGTTTATTTAGGCATCAAATGGATCTTCTGCCCCTACTTATTACTTCAAAGGAGTAATAGAAAATCTGTGCCAGTGTTTTTTGCGGTTTGGGATCTGTGACGCTTAGGTGATAGTAACTTCAAAAAGCGAGTCTGTTGTCAGTAAACTTGAGTGTTAAGGGTGTGTTTCCATGGGAAAACTTGTAGAAAAAGTCTACAAAATAAAACAAAAAAAAAAAAATTGTCAGTCATTGATCTAGCCTCCTCTGCAATCTCTACAGGTGAACTGATTTAGTGCTTCATCATTCTCACCATTAGAAAGCTTTTTCCCAAACATCTCCCTTAAATCTCCTCTTGCTGATCTGTACCCAATCTACACTGCAGAGGAAGGGTAGATTTAATTCCCCCTTCTCTCAAACAATATTTTAAATATCAGATACAATGATTAATGCTTCTAAATTATACCAGCATCCTTGAGTACAAATGCCAATATTGCTTCCCTACAGGAGAAAACTGTACTAAATTTAACTTAAGCAGTTGTGAGACAATTTCTCTGAATTGGGAAGTCTTCCAAAACACTTTACATTCATGTTTCTTTTGTCCCTTTTACTTATTAATTCCTTCTCTCATCCCACTTGTTATTCTACGAGGTTGTGTTCACTGTATCTCTGAAGAGCTGCTAACCACTCATAATTAATTTTGTAGTAAAAGTATCATTTTCACAGGTAAAAAGAAAAAGACTGCTGCCAAAGTGCTAGAACAGTCAGTGCTTGGTACCTTGTAACCCAGAGTCCCTTACTGGATAAATCTGTTTCATATAGCCTTTTTTTTTTGTCACTGTTTCCTCTCATTTTTAAGCTATTTAATTGTTTCTCTACCACTCTTGTCTAATCCAACCTCTTTAGCATAGGTATTACATGTCTACATGCAAGAAAAATGTCAGTGTGCATTTAAAATGTCATGTATTCTTAAATCGTTTATACACTAGAAAGGTATTTAATGCACTGCTAACTCATATTTAGATCTTTTTTTCATGATGAAGAAAATAACTAATGACAGCCAGCTAATATTTAATTCTGTCTAGACTACTGAATGTTATTTTTAAGACTATAGCAAAAATTTTATTTTTCCAGCCAGCTCCAAGAGATAAAACAAAAGATCTCCATGTTTTCAAAGATAAAGAGATTACTTATAGTATTATACATCTTTTGCATAAATATATCCCTTAAAAATATACAGACTTAGCTTAATACAGTGTATGAAGATTAGGGCAGTTATGTAAAAGTTACCTAAGGACCACTAACCCTTCCCTAGTCAAAGTTGGAATAAACAGTAAATATTTACTTCTTCTGTAATGTCTTTTTTGAGTTGCTCTCGAAATATTTTTACAAAGATGATCATGGCAAAAACGAAGCCTGTGTGACGTGCAATGCCTGCAAGTATTTCTGGTCTATTCTTAATAACAAAGATTATTTTTTTTCAGGCTACAAACCGTTAAGAGCCATTAGAATACCTGCTACCTTCATTATATACCTTTTGGGAGAGCGAAGGGCAGGGACATAAGTACATGTTTTCAGTCTGCGTCGCCCACACAACTTGCCCTCTGCTATACAGTGCCATTCTGAAAACGACTGGAGTTGGACAGCCCTCACCTTCAATAGCCAGGGAAGTCTTGTGCGGGCAAGAGCAAATTGAATTCTCGTCCTCAACTCAGTGGGAAACAGGGCTAGCTCCTAAGCTATTAAATAAAAGTTTTGGTGCTTGTTTTTTTTCCACTTAGAAATGAGAATTAATGTTGTGATTCACTTTGAACTCCACGCTGCAAGGCTGTATTCGGATCACACATTATAGCATGGTTTCTTCTAAGAAGACCCAGCCTGCAAATCCTTGAGGTGCTCAGACAAGACAGTGGTGTATGCCATACTTGCATGCTCTAGGCACCTAGCAAACCTTGTGATGAACATTTAGACACCAATAACTAAAGGGCTAGGGGCAGCAGTGAGGGAGATCATAGTTTTAGATGTAAGTAGACATTTTAATTTCACATACATCTCAGTTTAGGTGCCTGAGTAAAATACAAACAAAGGTGACAGATATAACGTAGACAGGAATCTCTAATAATCAATGCATTTCTGAACGCAGCAAGCTCCCTGTCTTGTACATGATAAAGACCTTTATTCCTGTTCCTCATACTCCTTAAGCAACTCACCCCTTGCCCTCAAAGGTTTCAGGAGAGTCTGCACCATCAACAGCAGAGTGGACGTCCAGCACATACACAACCTGCATACATATCCATACATGGACCAAGGCAGCCATGTCCTTTGGCCAACTACTCAAAATATGGATAGAGCAAAGAAAATGACTGAGACACAAAAACATGTGAAGGATGTGAAGAGTTAAGGGAAGTGGAACTTAGCTATGTCTCTCTTTGGTTTCTCGTGCTTATCTTGTTTTTAAAATCTCTCTATGAAAGTGGAATGCCAGCTTTATCTTAAGTTTTCTTTCTGGAAGTCGAAAAATGTAAAATTGACAGTTGCTAAGCATCAGTCACAATATTACAATAACTTGCATTCAGGAATAAGATGAAGCATAAATGCAACAGAAACTAACAATCGCTCTAAAAAGAACAGCCTACAGTAAAAAATAGAATTTATGATTATTCATACAGAAACATCTGTAAAGCATATCAAATACAGTAGCTGGGATTTCAGGCCTTTTAGTGGCTTTGTTATGAATGCAGGCTGACGTTCAATTGATAAAAGATATTTTCAGAAAACAGACTGTTGTTTTTGATGAAAAGATGCAGATGAATACCTCCAGGTGAACATATCATATCTGAGCAGAAAAAAATATAAATTCTTTTCCCAAAATAATAAGTGACAAAATATGATATGCCAGAACCACCAGCATTAAAGTAAAAGCACAATTTTTCACCTGACCATCATTATACTCTCAAGCAGAAAGAGCTGGGAATAACTTAAAGGCCACACCTCCACTCCTAGAAATATTTCCTCATCATTAGTGGAGCCCTGGTTAGTACTTTATAGAATTTTACTATCAATCACTGAAGGAATTGGGCCTTTCCCTGAAGCCTTTTCAAGGAAGGTGAGCCTTTCCTAACAAAACACTCAGCTGAGCCAACGCTGAATACACTGCAGCAGCAGAAAGACAAATCAGGCTCTCTAACTTATTCTAGAAACAGCAACTAAACCTGCTCAGACCCTGCCCGGTTTGACTTTGAGGAAATAGTTTTGCCAGTCAAACACTAAGCTATACACACATATGCCACAATATGTCTTAGGAGAAAAGACAATTATAAACAGCACCAGAGGGTTCCAGGTTTACTACAGCTGGTGACATTTTCCAGTGAAACACTACTGTAAGCTGGAGGGATTTTTTTCCTCCTTTCCATGAAACACATTTTGCCCAGGTCTATTGGGCCCAGCTCACTCCATATCAAATATAAGGGATTCATCCCTGTAAGTACCAGACAGAAGTATTTTGGACAAAGATTAGAATTTCCTCATCAAGAGCTCTCAGAGGTATCCCATGGCATTTCATGTCAAAGCATGCTCCTTTTTGATCATGCCCTTAGGGCTTACACACCTCCACTCACAGTAAAGCCTTTATGGATTTTGCTTTGTTAAAAAGGCTCCATCTTCTGTAAGGGCACTAGGGAAACACATAGCAAAGGAGGTAGCTTTAACACAATCCTTCACTGACGTGCTGTTCCCTGGCACGCCTTCTGCTCTGTATTGCTTTTTTGACCTCTGAGCAAAACACATCCCTGATGCCTCTCTTATGTCGGCTTTACGATCCTAACTAGCACTGGTTCCCACTGCCCCAAGGCCTCACTGCTGTCACTGAAACCAACTCTGCCTCAGAAGAAAGCCGTTACAAAGAGGACAGACCGACTATTTTACAAGCCAGCAAATGTAGGTAACAGCTTGTGGACAGATGCTAGCAAACATTGCTGCCAGCAGACCGGGACACATATGTCCCCAGGCCCATGTCAGTGACATGCTGAAGGTCACCCAGCCAGCACAGGATGGTGGTAGGACTAGAATTCAGAGCTCCTGTCTTGTCCCTCTACATTTATACCACTTTCCCCAGTGAGCAGAGTTTATCCGATCTCCTTTAGGATCATGCAGGTCCGGAGAATTGTTCCCAGCAGGGTAACAAACTGAAAAAACCCTCCCTCTCAGGTATCATCGCTGCTGCTTTCACGATAGGAATTATGACCAGGTTTCATCTGCATACAACACATTCTGAAGCTGTTCCCTTCATGCTTGGAGAAGATGAGCACGGTTTGACCTCATAAATCAATCAATTCCTGAAGGAGAGATTGAGATTTACTACAGAGCTGTCAAGCCAGAACCCGTAAAGACAGAAGTGGGTTTTTTTAGGAAAAAAAATACCAAAACCCTCAAGCAGTGCCTTGGCTGAAAACAAGACAACTGTCTCTCTCCGAACACAACCTCCCATCTGTCGTAACGGCACATCCCATTGGTAAAGCCTGCCAAGGGACTGCCATTAACTCTGTCAGATCGACAAGGCATTCCCTGTGTTACGACCAGCAGCGTCCCAGAGACCTTACATACAGCTCGTTAGTGACCTCAGAAAACAATCATGGGAAGGAACCTACAGTGGAGTGAAAGCTCCTTCTCCACTCCTGTAACAGAGCTTTACAACCACCACATTTCACAGGGAAAACTCCTTCGTGCGTGTGTGTTTGCCAGCAAACACAGGGCTCAGAATCTTTCCCCAGCAGCTGAACTCTGGCCAAAGAGAAGCCTCAGCATGCCCGAGGTGACCACTCTTGTGAGAAAAAGTAAACGTAGATTGCCTGTCTGTGCTTCCAATTTTCAAGGTTAACCTTTCAGACAGTTTTACCCCTTTGCCTTCCTGCATTTCCTAGCTGCTTAGAGAGGTACTTTGTACCTTTTTGTTTCACCATTCACAGCAATTAGAATAATAATACAGGAATTGATAAAAGAATAAGCCTGACAACCCCCTTTCAGTAGCTCTGGGTCACTCAAGTGATACACCTGCCAATGCAGTTCCTTTAGTTTGTCCCTAACATTACTACTTAAAAAAAAAAAAAAGAAAAAAAGAAAAAAAATTTAGACATTTGTCTCCAAATATCTTTTATCCCACATTACTCATTGTGGTGAAGAAGTGTGTTTTCTGTATCAATTTACAGGCTCCCTAAGACTGAATCAGATTAGTTTTATATCCCCTGCAGAGGTGGACACTCCCATCACATCGAAGATCGGTAGGTGGAATTACTCTGCATTATAATGCGCTAAGCAGAGCCAGGAGATTTTAAGAAAAATCAATTACAACAAAGGTTTAGCCTCCAGGTAAAGGTCTTCAGCTTCAGCTCCAATGCTGAATGCCAGAGGGGCAAAGGAAGCTGGGCATCCCTGCTGAATGGGGACCCTTCACCTGCCCGTGCACTGGAAATGGAACAGGATGCATTATGAAACTGAGCACAAACAAACACAAGCACTTCTAAAATTACTTGCTCTGGGGAACGTCACGTGTTTCACATTTCTGTGTGCCGTGTTCATTTCAACCTACCGACCGGAAAGCACTGGGGAAGCACAGTGCTTCCAAAGCGCAGGGTAGGGGCACACTCCACTGAACACTGACCTGGCCACCCGCAAAAGCCACGGACCGCAATCTGTCTGCAGTCCTGTACGCTCCCGATCTGCTGCCACTCTACTTTTCTGTTTCCCTCCCTCGTTCTCCTGCCAAAGTTACTTTTCCAGCTGTCACGGAAGATGTACGTGACCTTTCTCCTGCTGTTTTATGTCCACTTATTAAACACCCCTCCTTCCTGCCAGGAGGAACCCAGAAAGAAGGCAGGATAACCTCCCCCCCCCCGAGTGCTTGCCAATTCCCACCAGAAAAAGAAGAGCTTTACCAATGGCT